>JAMQGT020008202.1:0-13543 GCA_024447675.2 Pterophyllum scalare
ACTGTTGTGTAGTTTGTTACTTCGTTCAGTTAGAGTATTGCTGACTGTTGTTTTTCCAGTTTGAAGGTGCACACTTAGTAACCTCGCGCTGAAGTCAGAGTCTGTGAGGCTTTAAGAGCAGCAGCGGTGCTCTTCCTTCATGTCACAGCAGCTCCTGAAACCTCGTTAGGTCAACCAAGAAAAGAAAAAAGTTTCATAAGGCAACAAATTAGAGCGGAAATCTCACACACACACACAAAAGGACAAAAGTGTGTGTGTGTGTGTGTGTGTGTGTGTGTGTGTGTGTGATAACCCGGTGTTGGTCCGGCTCTTGTTAAGCGCTGAGAGGACAGCTGCTCAGTGTCTGCCACAGTCACACACTCTTATCACATCCTGCGTGTGTGTGTGTATGTGTGTGTGTGTGTGTGTGTGAGTGTGTAAAATCCCCTCTGGTATACTGTCGCAAGGATGGTGGGGGTCGAGGTGGGGGTCTGGACCATATGTGGACCAGCACTTGTTGAACTCCACCACCTCCATCAGTCAGACCTGCACCCCCACCCTCCTCCATCCGAGCGTAGCGTCTGTTTAATAATAAACCAAATGATGGAAATTCGATGGCTGATGCTAGTTAGTTATTCTGTTGCAGTTTAAAGCATTCCAGGGAGCAGATATTCCAGTACTTCCTACCAATTTAAACTAAAAAGGATCAGATAATGTGATGGTGTGATCAGAACTGAAGGCTGGTCGAGTTAATGACATCTGAGGCTAACGAAGCTACGGAGATGATCGTGTTTGAGTCTTATTTTAGGTTTTTAAAGATCTTCCTTTTGGTTTGACTGGAAACACATGGATTAGCTGTGCAGAGGTAATGTGTTAAAGAAGGAGCCATCGTCTGAAATCACCATTAACAGCTAACATTGAGCCTCAGCTGCAGTGAAAAACATTCATTCTGCAGAAGCAGCTGGTTCCTCACAAATAAGTGACACATCAGGTGTTGGATCCAACAGAGACCAAAACACTGTGAGGTCTGGAGAAAGGGATGTTTTTGGAGTGCTCTGTAACTGCTTCCAGTCACTGGGCTTCTGCTCAGCTCTGCATGAGTCACAGTTCAGAATAACCCTCCTTTATCTGATCCTGGGCCTCGCTGCAGCCCCTCACTTCCTCCAGTCTCTGCAAACCCACTTTCATCTGACTGGCAGCCTTAGGGAAGCCTGCAGAGGGGCAGCTCTGCTGTGTTGTTGCAGATGGAAGAGTGCTTAGAGCAGTCTGAGCTCACACTGGTGACTCCCAGGTTGCGGGCTGCAGTCGCTGAAGGTCCTGCAGGTGGGTGGGGGTCGTTCAAACCACCGTTAAAAACGTGTAAATTACCAAACCATGATGTTACTCCTAATGTGATGATTTTATTTGTCTTGATTGTTTGAGAGCTGCAGTGAGAGCCTCTGACATCATAGGAGCGCTTTCACCGAGGTTTCTCAGCCTCGACCTGCTGTTCCAGTCTGTCCGTTCAGTATTGAAGCGTGCTCGCCGTGACCCGGTCTGGGTCTCAGAGGCCGCTTTTCCACCAACTGGGTGCCGGTGCCAGTATTTGAACCATTCAGCAGTTTTTCCACCGCGAACGCACTCGGTGCTCGGCCGAAAACTGGGTTCAACTCCGGCCCCGCAAGCTAGCTGGTCTCGAACCAAGAACGTGTGACGAAAGCGGCAGAAGGGCGTGACTCTGCCGTCTCAGCGTAAAGTTTCCTACCGCTGTTTCACTGCATGGTGTGTGTTACAGGAGAAAAGCGATGCGGTTTTCTCAGCTGTGAATTAGGTTGGGCTCTGAGGCTGAACTTGCTGCTTTGTATCAGTTCATATCACAGATAAAAGGACACAAAGTGCGTACTTGTGGTCTTGCTCTAATCTCTGTGTTGTCCCTCTGTGCTGCACACAGATGCTGCAGTAGTTTGTTTGGACCCTAAAATGTATTTGCAGCACAAGAAAGGGGGGCGTGTTCTCCCACGTTTGTGCCCTTCGGCTTCCAGACGAGGCCCCGCCCACACTCATACATAAAGGAGGAGTTCACAAAGTGCGGTGGAAACGCAGACCTGTTCTTAAGTGTTTCGCCGATTCATTGAAACTAGCACTGGCACCTCAGCGGTGGAAAATTAGCAAGTGGGAACCGGAGTGGGTTTCGGACTGACCCGGTTTGGGTCTCAGAGGCCTTTCCTTCAGATGTAAAGCAGCTGATGGAGGAGTTTATTTCCAGCGCGTTCATCCATACTGACAGAAGCACATGAGTGCTTTGATCTTTACGGTGTCGTCTGGTTTTAATGTGACGAACATGCATCCATCATCCTGCTGCTGAGTCAAATTACCCTCCATCCTCCATCCTCCATCCCTGCAGGGCACTCGATCCTCTTACCGGCTGATTAGGGAGGATTTACAGCTAAATATTCTCCTTCCTCCATAACGAGCTCAGCGCTGCCCGCTCGCCTCCTTCTCTCCCTCTTTTCTTTCTTCTTTGTCTTCATCACAAACTTCTTTCTTTATGTCCTTTCCTATTTCTTTCTTTCCTTCTTTCCTCTTTGTTCTCCTTTCTTTCCTTCCTTCCTTCCTTCTCTAATTTCTGTTCCTTTGTTCACTCCTTTCCTTGTCTTTGTTCCTACCTGCATTCCATTTTTAGACTTTATTTCTTCTTCCTCCTTCTTCCCTTCATTGCATCCTTCCTTCCCTTTCTGTGCTTTTGCTGTTTTAATTATTTCCATTCCTCCCTTCCTCCTCTTCTTCGTTCCCCTTTTCACTTTCCCTGACTTTCAGTCCCTTTGTGAACTTTAACATTTTGTTTTCTTTCCCATTTCCTCCGTTAGTTTTGTCCTTTCTCTCCTTTACCTATATTTCCACCTTTCCTTCCTTCCTTCTCTTTCTGTGCTTACTTGTCTCTTTTCTCTTCCTCCTTTCCTTGTGTACTTCTTGGCTTTCTGTCCTCGTTTGTTTCCTTCGTTTCTTCTTCTTTCATTCTTACTTCCCTTGCTTCCTTTCCTTCTTCCTTCCCGGTCTGTCTTTCACTGTGTCCTTCCTTCATCTTCTTTCCTTCTATTCCTAATTTCTTTCCTTAATTTGACTTTTTCCTGCTGTTATTCCTTCTGTCTTGTGTCTTTTCAACTGTCTTTGTTTTCCTCCACACTAACTCTGTCCCTGTTGTGTTGCCATAGTGACAGATGTTCCTGGTCCAGTCGAGCACATCCTCCTTTTTCCCTTTATTAAGTTCTCTGTTCTTTCCCGGTCCCAGTCTCCTCCTCTCCTCTCCCAGCCGACCATGATCCACACTCGTGAACACAGTGAAACTCTTAATTTGAAAGGTGGAATGAAACACTCTGGTATAAAGGGGTCAGAGAGTAAAGATAAAAGTATCTGAGTAAATTACTTGGTTACTTTCCTCCGATCAGACCCAAGGAGAGGAGAAAGGAGAAGAGGAAAGAAACATAGCCAACAAAGAAAGGAAATCAAGGAGGAAACAAGGACAGGAAACAAGGAGTGGAGTGAAGTGAAGGCTTGCAGAGAGGAAGGTGGACAGGGGAGGAGTTAAGGATGCGAGGCGGTACCTGAGGGCGGTGTCGGGATGAGAGTCCATGTGAGCATCCAGATCCAGTCTGGAGCTGCAGGTCTTGAAGCAGATGGGACAGGGCAGAAGCTCCTCCTCTGCGCCTCGGCCCGCCGCTGTCACCTCCTCGGACGCCGTATCCTCCACCACCTCAACACAGAGCAACTCGTTATCCCACTTAACCAAACAAACCCCGCCCCTGCCCGAGGACGCGCTCCCGTGGCGTGTCGCTTTACCTTCTTGGTCGGCGGCTCCTCTCCGCTCTCGTCCTCGAGGCCCTGCCTCCTCTTCATGGATGGACGGCGGCGTTTGGTGGGGGAGGGGGGCTGATGGGGAGCAGGCCACTGGCCGGGTCCTTCTCGTGGATCTTCATGTGTCTGAAAGGAGAGACGAAGGTAAAAGGTGAGTTTACGGCATCTCAGATCGCCCCACATCCTTTACTAAACAAGGAACACCAGGAATTCTGGGAAGGTCTGAAGAGAGCTGATCCCAGTCAGTGGGCTGGGAATGTACAGGGATACAGGAGAGATACAGGAGGGGGCGGAGCTACAATGGTCAAGAGACTTGTGTGTGTGTGTGTGTGTGTGTGTGTGTGTGTGTGTGTGTGTGTGTGTGTGTTTAAAGGTCATCCAGGCCACATGAGGGAGCAGTGATGGTGTCAGGTTACAGAAGTTCAGAGACAAAAGAAGGAAAGGAAGAGAAGAGGAAATAAGGAGAGATGAAAGGAAACAAGGAAAAGAAAAAAGAAAGTGGGAACCAGAGGAAGGACTGAGGAAGGAAGGGGAGAGGGAACAAGGGGGTAAAATA
The DNA here is from genome assembly GCA_024447675.2 of Pterophyllum scalare. Classification (NCBI taxonomy): domain Eukaryota; kingdom Metazoa; phylum Chordata; class Actinopteri; order Cichliformes; family Cichlidae; genus Pterophyllum; species Pterophyllum scalare. The sequence goes on from JAMQGT020008202.1 coordinate 4,367, forward strand.
GGAAGAGTAAAAAGGAGGAAACAAGGACAAGAGAAAGAAAGGAGGTGATGTCTGGGAGGATGTGAGGAGATGAGGAGGCGGTGTGTTTGGAGGAGGACACGGGAGGTGTGGACCGAGGAGCCCTCAGCTATAAATAGGTATCAGGCAGCGAGCTGGACGCCCATAAGAGGCCCTCACACTAAGTCAGCAGATCTGAGAGCAGCTGACAGGAAGCTGCTCATTAACCAATCAGAGAAGAGGAGAGGAGGCGGCCAACCAGAGAGCAAAGTCTGCTCAAACCGCGCTGTGGCCCTGCAGCCAGCCAATCAGAGAGCAGGAAACCTGCCAAGTCAGCTGACCCACAATCCTTATCACCCAGTGTGTGTGTGTTTGATGCAAACAGCTGCTGAAGTCCACATATCAGTGCACACACACACACACACACACACAGACAGACACACACACACACACAGGTGACACAACAGAAATGGAAGAAGAAGAGGAGACAAGAAAAGGAAGAAGGAATGAAAGTAAACAAGAAAAGAGGACAGAGGAAAGATGCAAGGACAGAGGAGGCAACAAAGGCAGCAAACAAGGAAGGGAACAAGGAGTGATAACAAGTAAAGTAAACCAGTAGGGAAGAGAGGAGAGGAGATAAGGAAATGAAACAAGAAATTAAGGAAAAAAGAGAAACCAGGAAAAGAGGAAAGCTGGAAAGAAGAGAGGAGGAAAAAGATAAGGAGACAGGAAAGGAAGCAGGAGGAGCCCAAACTCCTCCTCCTCCTCCTCGTGGTCTCTAGGTTGTCTCCCTGAAACTACAAACTGGAGTCAAACTGGTTCAGACTCAAAATGGCTCCTCCTCCTCCTGCCCGTCTGAAGCAGAGGATGCTCTTCCTCCTCCTCCTCCCCCTCACAGTTTGCATTGTAAATCAGCGCCTCGTCCGTCTGTCGCTCGTGTTCCCGGGCTCGGCGACTCGACAAACCGGCCCGTCCACTTTCTGCTCCAGTTTCTGTAAAGCGGGATTTTCTGTGACTCAGAATCCCGCCAACGTGAAGGAAGCGTGTTTTTCCTTCACAGGTTTGAGTCCAAAGACGTTGACGCAAGGAAACAAGTCTGAACGGTGATGGAGGAGCAGACACACAAACTCCACCGGCACCGATGCTCAAACACAACACGAACCCCACAACAACCACTCCTCTTCCTCCATCAGCCGCCTGAGCTCTGCTCGTCAGCCTCGCGGCTGCCGTTTGTCTGCAGAGCCTGAGCACAGCGTTAGCCTCTCATGGGTTGGTGCTGGTCCTACAACAGCAGCACAACAAACTGAGCTCAAAATATCACGAGCCAGTAAAACTGAAGGACAATGAAGAGGACGGCTTCCAGAGAGCAACTCGGAGCCGGCCGGCCTACAGTCATTCCTGCCTGCCCACAGCTCCTCCATACCAGCAGAATGGCCCACACACACGCACACCACACACACACACTAACATCTGTCGGTGCGTCTCAGACCAGCAGCTGAACACAAACTCCAACAATCATCACCTTAAAGCGTCACAACCTCTCCTGTGATCACCATGAAGCCTCGACTCACTGCTTTAAGTGAGGATGCTGCCAGGTACTCAGGTACGATTGAGGTGAAGGGCTGAGAAATAATCAAAGTAGGTTCTTTTCAAAGCAAAACCAGGAAGTTACCAGGCTGTGCGCTTAAAACGGGGCTGCCTTCAAAATAAAATGCAGTAACAGTGCTGCCGCCCAAACATTTATTCCTTATATTTCCAGCTGCTATCATCCATCAGTGTTATTGAATGAAGCTGCTCCAAGGTCAAAGGAGCGTCCCAGGCTGTCTTACTCTCATGAACTTTCAAAATAAGAGCCTTATGCGGTAAAAGGAGAATTTTAAACTCTGTCATGTTTTTGTGGCATCTAGTTTGGTGTTTGTGATGCAGACTTAAGCTCTGGTTAATGAACAACACACACGCGCACGCACACACACACATACACGCACGCACGCACGCACGCACACACACACACACACACACACACACACACACACACACACACACACACACACACACACACACACACAGTCTGCAGTTAGGTCCTGGCCCTGATGGTGGAGGCTGGACATCACTGATAAATAAATGACTGGGCGTTGTTCTGTGTGTGTGTGTGTGTGTGTGTGTGTTTATAATGGGGCTGGGTTGTTAAAAGTCATCTTCCCACTTCCTGTGTAACCCCCCCACTCTCACCCTCATCCCCACCCCAGACACACACACACACACACACACACACACAGAGTCTGGGTTTTGACATCACGGGTGACTGGGGATCGGGTTAAATGGCAGCTTCCTCTGCCTGAGGTTATACGGTGTGTGCGTGCGTTTGTGTGTGTTTAGCGGTGACACACTGAAATCCATTTTTAAAGCCAAAATTAGCACATATACGGTTTCCCCCTGGATGTGTGTGTGTGTGTGTGTGTTTAAGTGCTCATTCCTGATTGGCCGGCAGGAATCAGGACGGTGTGTGTGGGTGTGTTTAAGCACCTGTGCATGTTGCCGTTGGTGGTGAAGGTCTGGCCGCAGATGTTGCATTTGTAGGGCCGCTCGCCGCTGTGGACCAGCATGTGTCTGTCAAGCGACGAGGCCGAGCTCAGGCACTTCCCGCAGATGCTGCAGGAGTGGTCCGTCGCTCCGGTGTCGGCGTTGTGCTGCAGGTCGGGAGAACACGCAGCGATTCAGTGCACTGTAATACCTGGCATTGTGTTATTGGACTGCACACCTTTTCCATCTCATGAATTCACCTTGGAACCTGATTTTCTGCACTTGATGTGCACTGTTAGATTTTCAAAGTAAAATCCTGTAGTAACCTGGGAACAAACTGTTACCGAGTTACCAGCTAGGCCATCAACAGAGCTTAATGGGGCTAACCTTTCAAAATAAAATACACATATTTGTATACATGGGAAGTTATTTGGATTCAACTTCAAAATAAGAGCCTATAGTGGTTGAGTTAAAGCTTGGTTATATTAGCCTGCTTTTCAAACATCACTGACCTTGTAATGTGTTAAATTTTCAAACTAAAAGCCCCAAAAGTCACCAGGACACTTTGAAAAGAGTCAGCCTAGCAAAATAATTTTCCCCGCTGACACAAACAGCATATTTATTATTGTGTCATAGCAGAATTCCCCCTGAACACTGCTGTTAGCATCACTTCCTTGTGGGCGGGATTTACCTGTCTGATGTGCATGGTCAGCTGATGCTGTGTTTGACAGCTCTTGTCACACAGTGGACAAAAATAAGTCGAGCTGTCGTCTTTGGTGTCCTGAAGGAGAAATAACACAAAACTGTGACATCACACAGAGCAGCACACACACACAGCACTACGGGCTGCATGTTTAAAGCCAAAGATTCGGTTATGTGACCTGCTCAGGTGCAGGTCTTTACCTAACAAAATAAAGCACCCTTTGTTGTGAATCGGCGACATATAGATCAAATGGGACTGAACTGAAGATGGCAGCACTCTAATGAACAGCTGACTGGCTGCTTCTTCTTTTACCGTTTAGAGCAGGCTACCACAGACGCCACGCTGAAATCATCAAAGTGGTCATCCGATTACCGCAACCACAACAAAAAAGCGTGTGGGTCACATGACGGCGCCGGCCGGGCCAGGCATCATCCTGTGGAGTATGTTTATGGCTTGACAGCTGCGTCCAGATGTGGTCTGAAGTGGCCTCGGTTTGACCCGGTGACCTCAGCCGATGCCTCACATCCAGCTGCAGCACCAACTGAGCGGCTGCAGAGCTGCACACACGCAAACTCGTCTTTCCACCTTTGTGGGGACCCACGTTAATGTCAAGCTTTAGGGGGACCCTAAAGCGTTGAAGGCATGTTTGAAGGTGTGCCTAAAAGTGAGGGCCGGAGGTCATGTCCTCACTCAGCAGAAACGTCCTCGCTGCAGTGGTTTCAAACATCAGGCCTTTCTGCTGATCATTCCGGGAGGAAACGTTGAGAAAACAATCTCTACAAATTACTGCGCGCGCACACACACACACACACACATCCTCTACTGAGAGGCAGTGCTTTCCTTTTCCTGTTTAAGCCACAGGAAGTTGTGACGCGCCGTGGAATGCCAGCGAGCATGATGGGGGAGCACAAATGAACCACAGTGACGAGGCAAAAATAAAAGCAGGGAAGATGGGAAGCTGCACGTCCCACTACAAACACAACAAAGATGGAGGCTGAGTGTGGCGGAGGTGCGGCGTACCTGGTTGCGTCGTGCGTTGCGGCCGGGAGGGGCTCGCATGGCCGCCGTGAGGGACTTGCTCGGCGAAGGGCTTGAAAGAGAAGAGAAATAAGTTTGAGGATAAATAAAAAGTTTGAGGAGGAAAATGTGATTTATGAGCATTTTCATTTTAAATTGTGTTTGACGATGTCGTGCTGCAGTCCCAGAGGACACAACCTGCTGACTTATGCAGAGTTAATAAGTAAGTGCTTTCTTTGTGTTTGCTTTTTATCCTGATGGGATTTATTTCTCCGAGGAGGCGGAGCTCTGTTAATGTTTCCTGCTGCGCTTTAGCGATTTTAATCCCGCCCGGAGCGTATGTGAGTGATTACAGCTGAAATGACCTCCTGCTGTTCTGTGAAACTGAGATCCCGTTAATTTGTTTAGATTTGGTCCCATTACAGGAGCCGAGGTGTCCATCAGCACTTCCTGCTGACTGTCCGGATTACAGCGCTCCTGAAAGAAAACTTTAAGGTAAGTTTGGGATTTTCTGTCTGTCTTTGTGTCCTGCAGACACGCTGCCTAAATCCATCAGGAACAAAGACCACAGGGAAGAGCCCACCCCACCCCCACCTCCACCTCCACCCATGCTAATCTGGTCCAAATGGGGGCTGAGATGTAGATGGGGGCAGACACTCTGACATATAATTATTATGCATTCATTTGGGGTGAGATCCCCCATAATTCCACAAGTGCTTTGATGGTGTGTTCAAGGACAGTCTGAAATGAAAGTTTTCAGCCTTTTTAACATTTTTAATCTGGACTTTGACTCATCGTCTTTCACCATTTAGCTTTTAAATTATTGGACGTAAATGAAGCTCTCCTGGTTTGTTAATAAAGTGGTCTGTAATCACCTCGGGGAGGGACCGGCGGAGGAGTTGGCTGAAGTGACTCCACTCCCTCCTCCGTTTCCTCCGCCATTGATGGTCCCTGTTGCTGACATCACCGCTGACATCATGGCATTGATGGAGGAGAGGTCTTCTCCTCCTCCCCCTCCTCCTTCGGTTCCCATGGTGCCTCCACCTTGGTCGCCGTTCTGAAGCTTCGCTCCTCCATTCGCCGCCTCCTTTGCTGCCTCCGTCACTCCGTTGATCGCTCCTGAAGGGTAGCATTATTGATTTTTAATAACCTTGATCTAAAATGCATCAGGCCTTCCATGAGGTTTGGCACGCACCTTTGAGGTTATTGTGAGTTTTCTCGTCCTCCGTCAGCTCGGTTTTGGCTCCTCCTCCTTCCTGCCGCTCCTCTGTGGAGTTCTCCATGACTGCTGAAACACAGACATGCACAGAGAAGCAGTGAGAGGATGAACAGTTTCATACATGTGTTACTGTGAAGCTTTGCAGTGTTAGTGCACACATGGCTCCAACTCTGATGGAGGCTCAGATTGGAATAGCACGGGCGCTCGGCAGTGTTGGCTCTCCCTGCACACATCCAGCCGCAGTTTCTGGTTTCACAGAAGAAAACATCTGAAACCCTCCGAGTGCTGCAGGAGGGCTTCTCCAAGCTCCAGCAGCCCACGTTTCAGAGCAGAAAAGGACTACGCTTCAGTGAACCCGGTGCTTTCCTGCACACTCTAAACCGAGAGCACGGCATCCCCGGCCGCTCCTCTCCCAGTCTCTCATTTATTCTGACACCATGAACCTGCTCGAAGGCGTCACGGGCGACAGCAGAGGACGACGTTCCATCTACGAGCAAACAAAAGCAGCTTTGGCCCAGTGCCCACTGGACCAGAGGGGACAAAGCGATGGGTTTACAGCCTCACACCTGTTTCTACCCGGGTGGAGCGACGTGAGGGGCGATGGAGGGGATGAGGAGGAGGATGGAGGAGAGAAGGGGCACTTCTCCTTTTCTCAGGGAGGAGAGGACGAAAGCTAATTACTGTTTCCTGTCTGACAGCCCCCAGAGGAAGAGGTTCTCCAGAGCCGGCCACTTCCTCCTCCAGCTCAGCAAGAGGCTGTGTGTGTGTGTGTGTGTGTGTCTGTGTGAGTGTGTCTGTGTGTGTGTGAGTGTGTCTGTGTGTGTGTGAGTGTGTCTGTGTGAGTGTGTGTGTGTGTGTCTGTGTGTGTGTGTCTGTGTGAGTGTGTGTGTGTGTGTGTGTGAGTGTGTCTGTGTGTGTGTGTCTGTGTCTGTGTGTGTGTCTGTGTGTGTGTGTCTGTGTCTGTGTGAGTGTGTCTGTGTGTGTGTCTGTGTCTGTGTGTGTGAGAGAGGGTGTTGGACATTCCTGGTTCAAAGAAAAACTAAGAAAGAAGGAAGTGAGAGAAGCAGCGCGTCTTAAAATGATGACCATGTCAGTGGAGTTTGGTGAGAAAGGGGAGGAGCCTGACTAGATGAGGTTCCTCGTGTCAGCATGAGCGCCGTGCAGGGACACACATCACAGCTGCTCGAGTAGCTCACACTGAAGCTGTGATTTTGTAACGAAGCCGCGCGCCTGCGTGACACATTTCTGTTACCCATCGGCGGCAGCCATGTTTGTGGTCAGCGCTGACATCACATTCTCATCAGTGGTACTCTTCCTGATTTGGCACAGATAGCTCTTCTATGGCGTCATCCTGCAGAGCAGCGTCATTTACTGAAGCATCTCCGAGCTTCTGAGCTCATCGAGGTTTCCAGTTTCCTCCTAAACTTCACCTTAACATTTAAAAAAGCCTGAAAACAAAACTACACCTAGAGCCAGGCTTACATTTATTTTCAGGTTCTTGGAGTAAAACCTGAGTGAAGATCAAGCTGCTCAGCTTCAATCTTTGAACAGAGGAACGTGAACGCAGGCGGAAACAGAAACTGGAGGGAAATCTTCATCGGCAGCAGGATTACTTTCATATACGGCTCCCTCTGCCTGTCACAGGGGGTCAGGCCGGATATTTCCATGATACTGTAATCACCCAACTGATGCCGATGTTTGGAGATTTAAATATATACATATTCCGATATATGGGCCGATATTTTTTCCCGTGTTATGTGGAGTTATTAAAACAGAACAGGGAGGTTGCAGAGTGCCCTCTGGTGGACAAACTGTGAAAAACAACATGTTTGAAGGGCGTTCCTCATCCTTTTAAACTTTTTCAGCTGTTATAAAAGCCAATAACATCGGCCCGCTGCAGAAACAACGCACAACGAAGGCAGCGCGATCTGAAACTTCAGGGGTGACGAACACAGTGTGCGAAGCTGAACTAACATGACAGCGAAGTACAGGTACAAAAGCCCACATCAGAGCTTTGCAAAAGCAACACACAGCTGTCTCACACACGGTCACGCTAACACAAAGATAGCATGATGCTCAGGCGGAGTGTGCGCTGACCCTGCAGCCAAAGCTGATTTAACATTAACGCTCAGCAAAGAAACCAACGTGCACCCGAGGGTCCACGTTAGCACCTCTGTGCAGATGTGTAACACAAACTTCATGCAACAAAACACTTCCTGCACACACTCAGAGTATTTTTATTCACTAATGAGCCAGATAACAAAGACAAACTGCCTCCCAGCACTGCTGAACACAACACGTGGAGCAAACCAAAGAAGAAGAAAGCCAGAAGAAGAGGAAGGACGAGTGGAACGCGGCGAGAGAGCGCTGACAGCTGGCAGCGAGCGCCGAGTTTCCACCGACCTCGCCGTGGATCACTGCGCCGGCATGACACACTGTTACATGGCCACGGCAGGTGCACACACACACAGAGACACACAAAGAGAGAGTCACACACGCGTGCAATCGGACGCCGTGATTGGCTGTCAGAGTGCTCAGGCAGCACTTTTTACAGCCTGCAGAAACGAACGGCAACAGATGGCTGCAAGAGGAGAGGAGACAAGAGAGGAGAGGAGAGGAGGCAAGGGAGGAGAAGGGAGAGGAGAGGAATGAAGGTGGGGAAAAGGATGGAGGGAGGTGGATAAAAAGGATAATCAACCTAAAATCAACCATTGCAACCAGGTCTGCTCTGAACCGTCAGACAAAGGTGGAGCCACTACATGTACGTGTCATCAGCCCCGCCGACACGCTGCCCGAAGCTTTAAAAGCATCACAAATGTCTATAAAGTGTTAAACACCAGCTTAAAAGGAGTGGTCAGTGAACGCAACATGAATTCAGCTCTGAGGCTGAACACAGCGTGTGTGTGTGTGTGTGTGTGTGTGTGTGTGTGTGATAGCTGATGTTACTACATCTGTTCCCAGCCATCATTGTCACACACCAACACTCCCGCCTGACTCACTCCACTCACACACACACACTCACACAGCTCTGACTTGTTGCACATCCATGCAAAAGCAGAAAAAGGTCACCGTGCTGGAGCCACGGAGCACATGAACGTATCTGTGTGTACGGGTGTACTCGTACGCCTGTCTTTGTGAGGACCTTAAGAGGACGCTGTGGCTCACCCACTCTTTCAACTTTAAAGCTGCGTTCACATCATAGCTAATCAGTACAGCATTCATCACTGCAGTTAGCTACCACGCTAACAATGCTAAGGTCTAGAGACACAAGCAGAGATTTCATAGTTACTTCTGTCTGAGCTTGTTAGCAGCTGTGTTTCCATCAGTCTGTTTCTGTTTCAAATTTGTGTTAAAATTAAAAATGCTAAAATAAACGTGGGTTTCTGGCTCTATAACTAATCGGCAGAACTAGCCGAGTTTACCATCTCCTTTCTTGCTGTTAGGTAGCGCTGAGGTCAGCAACTCCATGACCTCCTGCTGTGTGCCAACTGTCCCTGGGTTACAGCCACACACAGACGGCCATTACAGACTGAGGAGGTGAAAGATGTGAATGAGGACTCAGAGCTTCCTGTCACCTATAAATCCTCTGTCCTTGCCTCCTTTCCTCCGCTCTGACAGCTGAGTCTCAGTATGTGGAAGCAAAAATCTGCTACCTGCTAACGTCACTACGGAGAACACAACACGCATGAAAACCTACTCGTAACGAGTAAGAGGACATAGC
>JAMQGT020008205.1:0-18814 GCA_024447675.2 Pterophyllum scalare
CCAATCCTCTGACTTGGGACGGGGTTAAGTCTATGATGGGGATGCCAACTATCTTTGATTACTTTTAATTTCTTGCCTGCTTTTAAATTGTCTAATGATTTTAATAGTTTTTGCAATTGTTTTAATATTTATGATTTTACTGAGGACTTTTCTGGTTTTAAAAGTGTGCCCTCATCTCACAGTACACATTAATAGTGGAACTGTTTTAAATATCTTTCGGAAGACTAAGCAGAGGAAAAGTTTAGGTCCTTATGGAATAGGAGGCCTTATTCTTTAAAATCTAGTTTTCGTATTAACTTGTCTCTCCAGACCTACAGGGTCCCTCAGCTTTGGAAAGCCTCTGTCATTGTTCCTGTCCCCAAAAGTAAGGCCACTCAGTCTCTGAATCGATTTCAGGCCTGTTGCCCCTACTTCATTAGCAATGAAGACATTTGAAAAGATTATTATGGAAGTCCTTCCATCTAAAGTTAAAGAATATCTGGAGCCACTTCAGTTTGCTTATAGGTCAGGCAGGGGAGTGAAGGATGCAACGGGAACCCTTTTATACACGTTAAGACATGTGGAGGGCACAAAAACCTTTGCAAGGTTAGTTTTTATTGTTTTCTCATCTGCTTTTAACTGTATTCAACCACATATTTTGGCTAAGAAATTACACCGTTTTTACGCGATTGACTCTGGCCTCATATGTTGGCTGATAGACTTTTTAACTGCACGTTCTCAGAGGGTGAGGGTCAATGGGGTTCTTTGCAACGTTCTCTTTTCCTCTACTGGGTCTCCTCAGGGCTGTGTTCTTTCACCCCTTTTCTTTATTTTATATACCAATGATTGTCGCAGCCAGTATCCACAGCGCTATATTTTAAAACTTGCTGATGACTCAGTGTTTCTGTCCCTCCTCAGCAGTGACGATCCAGATCACGGGCCAGTGGTCAGGGATTTCACTGACTGTGTGAGTCTTGTTTTTTTAAAGGGATTCTAAAACAAAGGAGACGGTTTTATTACATGTTTCATGGAATGACAATATATTGATTCTGATTCTGATAGTTGTTGATTTTAGAAAAGACAGTGCAGCCACTGTGCCTGTAGTTATTTCTGGGGAAATTGTTGAGGTCATTAACCATTATAAACACCTGGGAACGATCCTGGACAGCAGGCTGACTTTTGAAGCCCACGGAGACTCACTTTGTAAAAAGGCTCATCAGAGGATGTATTTTCATCGGAAGCTCCCTGGTTTTAATGTGGACTCTGCTTTTATGAGAATGTTTTATTGAGTCTGTTCTTACTTTTAATCTCATCTTCTGGTTCCGACTTTTAAATGTTAAGAACAGGAACAAACTTCTGGGAATCGTAAAGGTGTGCAGAAAAATTGCTGGCATAGCCCTGAGCAACTGCACTGACTTGCATAAGGTGAGGTCAGTGAAAAAGGCCAGACTGATCCTGGCAGATTCAGACCACCCACTGCACCAGGAGTTTAGGTTGCTTCCTTCTGGACACAGGTATCAACTACCAAGATGTAGGACGAGTAGATCGAGGGACTCTTTTGTCCCGGCAGCGATTAGGTTCTTAAATGATTTGTTGTAATTTTATGTATGTTGCCATGGTATACCTGTTTTAATGTTTCTTTCTTTACTACTGGCTGTGGAAAAAATGCCTTTAGGGGACAATAAAGATCTCTGAATTGAACTGAATTGAATTATAAAGAGGGAGGTGAGCATGAAAGCAAAACGTCCCCAACCTCACCTATGATCATGAGCTTTGGGTAGTGACTGAAAGAATGAGACTGGGTGGCTGGCTTGACTCAAAGCCGCTGCTCCTCCACATTGAAAGGAGCCAGTTGAGGTGGTTCGGACATCTGAGTAGGATGCCTCCTGGGCGCCTCTTGGGTGAGGTGTTAGATGGTGGTAAAGATTATATCTTTCGGCCTGCCTGGGAATGCCTTGGGGTACCCCCGGACAAGCTGGAGGAGGTGACTAGGGAGAAGGAGCTCTGGGCTTCTCTACTTAGGCTGCCCCCCCCACAACCCGGCCCCGGATAAGCGGAAGAAAATGGATGGACGGATTCAATACTTAATGTAGTAAAAACAGCCACACATTTGAAAAAACTAACCCTAAACAATTAATTATATTAATCAGAAAAACTAGTCTAGCTTTGTCTTTCTGAGACTATTCTGAAACTAACGTTTGCTCGTTATTTTTCTGGTGTCTTTTCCAAAGTGTGATTCTTTCTGTACCAGGAGAAAAAAATGTAGTTTATTAATGTTGTTTCTGCACCTGTCTGTTCATCAGTGGTAGGTGACTTTTCCTCCTCTGCCAAGACATCCGATTCATTTTCCTCTTTAGTTTCTCTGGTGACCTGATCTGTGATGGAATCTTCTTTATTATCAGCAGGTTTATCAGCAGGTGCCATTCTTGGTGCTACACAAAATGCAAAAACACTTTTTAAAAAATGTCTGAAGCATTAAATATTTAATATAATAAAAACAGCCACACATTTGACAAACTATTTATTCTCATTCAGAAGTCTAGCTTTGTCTTGCTCACTGCTTTTTGTTAACTTTTCAAACCTGGCTTTTCCGAAGCAGTGGATGTTTGCAGATCAGGCTTTGCGGCCCCACTACGTTCTTCCAACTGACCACACTCCAAGCCTTTTTTCTCCATAGGTTCTTGGTGTGGTTCTATTTCAATGACTTTACTGTTTCTAGCACGATTCACAGTAAAAGGCGGCTTTTCAGCCACAGGGGGTCCAGGTTTCTTATGCACGTTTTTGCTGATTTCTAAATCTGAAACAGAAAAACATCGCTTTGTGAGATTAAATCATTTAAAAGCTAACTTGAAATTTAGGAGTCAGAAACATTTGCATTATTTAGAATAGCGCTTAAAAACTAGTTAAAAAGTGTTAAAATACGATAAAATATAATAATAATGAAAGAAGAAAAAGATAAATTAGGTGAACAACCCATTTACCAAAATTGATTGTTTAAAACATTTAAGGATTATCATCTTTCACTGGTGTGATCATTTGCAGTAGAGTCTTGATGTCCCCCATTTTCGGAGACTCAAAATAACTGAATAATTGATTGACAAGCAGTTTCGTGACCAGGTGAGGCGTTTCCTTGCTATCTCATGATAAATTAAGCAAATAAAAGATCTGGAGTTGATTCCAAGTCTTGAACTTGTATTTGGTTTCTTTTCACTGGAACTCTCAATGAGGTCCAAGCAATGGAGGCCATAATTAAACTAAAATATCAAAGTAAACCTACTAGAGAGACAGCGAAAATGTTTGGAGTGATCAAATCAACAATATTATATATTCTTAAAAGGTAGAAATGTACTGGCCAGCTCAGGAGCACCAAAAGGCCTAAAGGATGACAGAACTAAAATGGATGACTGCAAATTCTTAGCTTTGTTACGAAACGCTCCCTCGCAACACCTAATCAAGTCAAGAACACGCTTGAGGAGGTAGGCTTGTCAAAGCCTGCAGACAAAAGATAATTTCATGTATGGAAATACAGAGTTTACAAGGTAGAAGCTTCTGTGCATCTATGGTGTGAATTTTAACATCCTAGCTGATAGTTTCAGAAAACTTGACTTCTGACCTTTACCCTTAGGTCAAGGTTGCCAAGATTCAAACTCATTCAAGATTTTCAGTAGATGTATTATTTATGGTGTGAATTTGAACACCCTAGGTCAGATCGTTCTAAAGTTATGGCCAATGTTGAAGTTTTTCTGGAGCAGACGATGATGCCAAGGCTACGAGCTAAAAATGGGTCAAGAAAGTCAAAAAGCATTTTTTCCACGAAAGCAAGGCGCTGCATTAAAATAAACAATTCAAGTGCTTGTATAAATACAGTTTTCCTTATCAAAACTAAGAAATGTCATCGGATGTCAGTGGCAGTGATGTCTGTTCCACAAAACTTTAACGTTGGCCATAACTCGAGAACGATGCGACCTAGGATGTTCAAATTCACATAGTAGATGCACCAAGCTTCACACACTCAGCCAAGTATTGGCACACGCTCAGTGGTGCTCTTGTAAAACAAGATATAAGAACTGACACTGCTCTCTGGTCTCCCACTGACCCTCAAGCAGGGTAAACCATTAATTTTGGATAAATACTCTTAAAATTAAAAATAGCTTCTCCAGTGTCATCCAAATAATATACAATGTTATTTTAACAAGATATCTATATAAAATGTCAAAAATATGATACAACTATAACATAATAATAATATAACACAAACAGGGAGAATTTACATATTTTCTATAAAACAATTTCCATTCCATAAATGCACAAAACAAAATGCACAATGGAATAACTGAAGCACTAAATACGTAATGCTACAGAAACAGTCATACATGGCAAACTGACCCTAAACACTGAATTATATTATTTAATATTCAGAACCTGGTCTGGTTTTGTCTTGCTTACTGTTTTTTTCCTGTGACTATTCTGAACTGTACAGTAGCTGATATGGTATAGTTTTACAACCTGGGAGTTGTGAAGCGGTGAATGGTTCCTGATCATGCTGTGTGGCTCTGCTATGGGCTTCCAAACGATCAACAGCAAGGACTGTTTTCTCTGGCTCTTCCCTGTGTGGATCTGCATCAGTTTCTCCTTTAACGTTTTGAGCAAGATTCCCATTAAATGCAGGCTTTTCAGCCACAGAAAGCTGAGTTTTCTTAAGCTTGGCTTCACCGTTTTCTAAACCTGAGACACAGAAAAAAGAAAATTAAAGGAGATTATATGATATAAAAGATACTTTGGTAGTTGGAAGTCAGACATACTGCGGTTATTTACAAGTAGGGCTAAAAATGTGTTTGTTCAATGACTTATTTTCTCAATAAAAATGCTTCTTTTCATTTTATGAACTGATTACTATTTAAAGCCACTTTTGAAAAACATAAATTTGGCTAAACAGCAAATTAAAGATAAAATACTGTATTTAAGTACAAAAAAAGTGAATGAAAAGAGTGTAAATGAAAAGTTAGTATTTCAGATTATTTGAGGATCATATTTCACTGTTGTGCTCAATTAAAGGAAGTAGAAAAAGAAAAATTACCTGTTGGTTCTTGTTTTCGCTCAAATTTTGTAGCACGCCTCTTCACAATCCCTGTAAGGAATACCGTTGATCAGGGATTATAAATAAAGTCTTTGTGTGTGTGTGTGTTTGTGTGTGTGTGTGTGTGTGTATGTGTACGCATGTTAATTCTGATCTGCTTTGTTTATTGTAGGAACACGCACAGAGAACAAGGAGTGCATGAAGTAATGTTAAATGTCAGCATATACATACTATATCAATCTACATAATGCCACATATCTACACTGCAGTCCAAGATCAGTCTTGGTGAACTGCTGCGACTAATTGTCAGCAGCAGTAAATAAGCTGTATACCCCGCCTCTCGCCCTATGACAGCTGGGATAGGCTCTCTGGGATTCTTAGTCAATGACATCTGCTAGCGAAATACAAAAAACATGTTTAAAAGCTGTAGTGTGGTGGGCTGCACTACCAACAGTATAAATAATCCACAGCTGTGTTTTTAATAAGGTAACAAATTGAAAAACTGAGCCTAGCAGGTGAGAAACGTGGATATGTGACATAAGACATCAGCAGCAAGAATGGGAAAACTAAAGGATCCTGATACTCAGTGTCTCGACACATGCAGCAAGCATGTTGCAGCTAATGAGTCAAATATCCAATTATCAGTTTTGAGTGACAATATTTCTGTAAGTAAAGCTGAAGAATTTTGATAATGTGTAACTGTTACAGTGTAATGTGGTCAGGCATGTTTTAAAACAGGCACTGCTTTAATGATTTCAATTACCATTTTGGTACATACACAGATTCCTAAAAATATGCAAAGTTAATCACTCTGTTAACAAAATGTAAATCCTTAGACAGAGTAGAAAGCCCTTATTATACCTAAGAACACTATTCTGATCTTATAGCAACAGTAAAAAAAAAAAGTAGCTAAACCTACAGCTTAAAATAGGTTCGTAAAACACTCCAAATCTGAAAATGCGTCATTGAGTAACCTTTACCTGTTCCAGTGTCCTCATCCGACTCCATGTCTTCATCATTCTGATTACAGTTCTTATTCCTACTCAATCCTGATGAAGGGCGGAGTCGTTGGGTAGAGGGAATTGTGGGTAATCTGTAAAGAAGCGGCTCTAATGTATGATCTGAAATACATGGAAATAAAAATATAATTCACTGGTAAGTAAGGAAAGCATTGCTGAATTTGGTATGTAATGGTAATGAACAACTAATGCAAAAATGAAATAAAAAATATTTTCTTTGTCTTTTGACATAATCAGGTAACTAGCACCATTGGTCTAGTTACAGAAATGTTTTGTCAATGATTCATTGCTTAGGGTTGCCAGTAGTAGTAAAACACAATGTTATACCATCTGTGTCATTGTGAGATGACTGTTGTTCCACATCCTTTGTTTTCTCTTTTGCAAAGCACGCTGGAATAAAGAGAGAGGTGAAATAATAACAAAGAAGCAATTTCTTTCTTACTGAACAATGAAGGTTAGAGTCATTAAAACCCAGCAGCTTTTCAATAATGCTGCACATACAGTAAATGCATTTATAAACATGTTGTTGGTATGACTAAACTTTTGATCAAAAAAGCATTGAGTCCTGGAGAATTTATTATACTAGTTGTCAGCTGTTAACCACAACTTTGAAAAAACATCTCTGAAAATATAGTTTTCTGCATTTCATTATAAAATATTTATTAATTAATAATTTGGGGTTAATTTTCTCTGGAGAAGTTGTCTTTTTTTTTTTTAATTGTTGTTTTACTATACCTTTATGCTTTAGTTTGCAGTATACTACACCCAAAGCACCCAAAACACAGAGTGCTACTGACAGCCCAATAGCAGCACTCAGTCCATCACTCAGTCCAGCTGACCTGGTAACTGCATTTTAAAAAAAAAACAACAAAAAAAACAGAAACACAAAAATCTAAGTACACTAAATGTAGCAGCCATACACATCAGCAATATGGTTACATTTACATAAAACTAGAGTACATGGACTCTACAGTCTCCCTTGTTAGTACAATCAAAGGCTAAATGGATATGTATATTAATTTAAATAAAAAAACACAATTAATTAGATTTTTCCATTAACATGACTGATAATGGAGTGAAGATGTGTTCTCTAAACATAATCATTAGTTTTATTTTTACTTATATTACAGGAAAGTAAAAAAAAAGAACATCATTCTTTGAGATTAAAGTCATTGTTACTATCAGTGCAGTAGCACAAGTTCTGTTTCTTCATTGTTTCTCAGTGGGGTAAAGCACTGGTAACAGTAGTCTGTACAAAACAGTTCCAGGATGTATTCTGGTTAAATGTCCAATTCCATCAAATAAATTATAAACATACAGTTGAGCTAATGGCTAAGTAAAGTCTTACCAAGGTAGCAATTCTTTGCAGTGAATGTTTCCATTTCTTTGGACAAACTGTTGCTCACAGTACAGCTGTAGACTTCATCGTCATACTCTTTCCCTAAAAGTATTTTTAATATTGGGCCGAAGATGAGTTTTTCCATGTTGGCTCCACTCAACGTCAAGGACTGAGGTTTTCTGGAGTCTGCAGAGCACGTCAGTGTGGCTTCGTTTCCATATTTGTCAGAGTCGCTGCTGTCATTATTCATCTTACAGAAAATGATGGGCTTGGCTACTCTGTCTATATGAACACATAAACACAAGTACAAATAAGCAAACCTGAGATTAAAATATACAAAAAATTAAATATTCCTATATATTACATGGACTTATACAGTAAACACTGCATTCATAAATAAATATAATCTTTGTCCTTATCAATTATTCCAGAATGAAAAAGTCTAAATTGTTTCAAGCTAATGTTTGTTTGCTTCCTTGGCACTGGCCCCGTGTTTGAGGTATAAGCACATCTATCACTATTTGGTTTAATGGATATTATTATTTATTTATTTATTTATTTTTTACATTGCAGTGAATGCTGGACTAACAAAAAAGTACCACTGTGGTTTGAAAATTGTATATGACACCGCATCAACGTCAATACTCTCACTTCTAAGTCAACGGTATTTCCCATTTAGCACCAGCTGTAAGTGTACACTGTCTTAGGCTGCTGGGCACGCAGCCATAGCTTTCTAAAGGGCAAAGTCTCTCTGATACCAAAGAAACATACTAAGAGATAAGCCGATGTTATCATGATGAGCTGTGGAATGTCTTGGTGGAAATACCAAGAGCTTTAATACTTCAGGCCAAACACAACAATATTTAAAAAAAAAAAAAAGCTTATGATTTACTGTAAATATAAATCCTTCAATTAAGCTGTCAGATTAAATGAGGAAAAAGCAAAAATATTTTTTATTTTTATTAGAAATGAGTGAGGTACAAATAGCAGTCTGGAATCACCCAATACCCCACACCCCTGTTTCGTTTTGTATAAGTGACTTATGAGGTCTTTTTAAATTATGAAAAATAAATCTTTAAATTTCAAAAATGAAATAATAATCAAAATTGTTATAATTAAACAGTAGAGATGCATGGTGGCATGGCGGCTAGCACCATAACCTTGCACAGCAAGTAGGTCCTGGGTTTCAAATCCACCATCTGGCTGTGACCTTTCTGTGTGGAGTTTGCCTGTTTTCCCCTTGTCTGAGGGGGTACTCTGGCTTTTGCCCACAGTCCAAAAACATACATGGGGTTCGGTTAATTGGAGAGTCTAAATTGGCTGTAGGTGTGAGTATGAATGGTTGTCTGTCTCTCTGTGTGAGCCCTGCAACAGACTGGCTACCTGTCCAAGGTGTACCCTGCCTCTCACCCTATGCCAGCTGGATATAGCTCCAGTCCTCCCCCACCCCCCACCCTGCAACCCTGAAAGGTATTTATCAGCCTTATACGTACATATCACTTTCCATTACTTATTGCCTTTACTAGAATTCAAAGAGAATTTTACACTTTCCTGGAAAGTATTCCTGGAAAGTAAAATCTTTTGACAAAAAAGGAAGGTTCATATATGACATGATCTTTGTTTGGCTACAACAGGATTTTGCTACATGGCTGCCACTGTTTGGTAAACACTAGCCCACAGGATATGTGAGCAATTTACCAATAAGCACTCTGTCACTTTCATGCACACTGTCTCCCCACAGCAGGCACCGGACTCGGACACTCATTAAATATGGGGTTTCTATTGATTAGTGTCCTGCAGGAAATATCAATTGTACTACAAAGTTGCAAAAAAATAAAATAAAATAATAATAATTTAAAAAAATCCAATATTTTGACTGCAGTTGCATATTATGTAATTTCTTTGTAATGCAAGTTCTCTGTTTTATGTGTTTCATTCAGTAAATACAAACATTATTTCAAGGGAACAACTGGAAGATCATATGGCAACACAAACATTACAGAATACAGACATAAGTGTTAATTGTAGTATAAAAAAACTTACCTATGACCTCCAGTTCAAAGTAAAAACGATTGAGCCCTTTATTTGTTAATATATCCAGTTCATATTTTCCGCTATCATCATGTCTCACTTGCTTTATTTCGAGGACTGCAGCGTGCCAGTCAAGAGTGATCCTCTTTTTGAATGGGCTGTACACAGTTTCCTCTTTGCCATTAAATTCTACCACTTTATTCCCGTTATGTTTCCACAGAATTTCATCAGGGGGAGTTTTGATGCCTGGCTCAAAGGTGACCATCTGACCTGGGAGCGCATATTCTGTTGACTGCAGAGAAACTAGACACAGAAAATAGAAAGGTCAAGAAACATGAAAGATGGTGTCTTAAAACGTTTGTATATTATGAACAGCACAGGTATGGTGACAGTTCAGAGTTCAGCAATATACACCAAGATCCCAGTAACAGTGTAATACAATTTAACTCATTTTATCCAGCACAACCAAATCACAAGAAATTTGAATGAAGCTGATTTTATTGGTTCAGATCTTTTATTTCTGTCATTTCCATGATGGACTTCATCATATCGGTACTAAAGATGACTGAACTTTTTTTGAAAGTAACTGATTGACTGTCAGCCATGTTGTTTTGTGTGTGTGTGTTTCTTTTTTTACTGTTTTTTTTTCCTGAGGAAACAAATGTCATTATAAAAAAAAAAAAATCTTCAAATGACTTTCTACCCTTCATTACACCATCTTTAAATAAACGCAAGTTTAATCACACAAATGTATGAAACTACAGGATTCTTGTCATAAGGACCAACAAGCTACTGTAACAGGGCCCAGTGCATAAATATTGTCCAGTACCATCAGTCATCTTGTTTACTCATAGGCCAAAAACAATCAACAAATAGAAATATGAACGATGTTCAGATGATACATTTCTGTACATTTCTAGTGTTTTTGAATATGAGTCAGGAAGAGAAGCTGGTCTAAAAAAGCTTGACTCAAGGAAGCTGAACAAAAAAGGTGTCATCTAAAGAACAGAGGTGTTACAATATGTGCTATGAGCACTGCTATAAGAATTCCCAAGTACAACCAGACAAACTCCTCAGACAAGAACAGGTTTCTGTGAAAGAAGACCAAAAATATTTTACCTCTGGAATTTGAAAAAGGCAAACACTGAAATGCTTCATGTTCTGACCTGAGGCATGTCTACCTGTGTTAATGTTGTCAGAAAAATAATCAACAAATAATCAAATTTTATACATTAGATTAGTTTGATGGGGCAATTAAAACAGTTACATTACATTTTTTAAAAGGGCAACTAGTAATCTGAACTGTATTACTTTTCAAAAGTAAACTTCCAAACACTGCTCCTAAACTGCACTTTTTAAAACACACAGTTATAAAACCACACATTATTAAAGATAAGTGTACATGTCCCAGCATACAGACACACAAACATTCCTACATACACACCTACATACTGACATTAGATGTGAACAAGAGGCAACAATAATGGGAAAAAGATTAAGAAAAAGCTAACCTATAAAAAATGAGCTTTTAGCTGCTGTTTAATTAAAGATAAACCACAGATTGAGCCGACCTGATGGGCTGAGGAAGGCTGCTCCAAAGTTCAGCAGCTACAACCTCAAAAGCGTGATTGCCTCTGATTTTAACATGAGAGTGTGGAGCAGGTTAAAGCCCCTGTTCAGATGCTCGGGGACGCTGACTGCTACTCAGCAGCTATGCTATACAAGCAGGAGCCTGGCCATCCAGGGCTTTAGATGTTATTAATAACAATTGTAAATAAATTCTGAATTTCACTGGAAGCCAATGAAGGGAGCAAGAATAGGGTTGATGTGCACGTGCTGGGTTGTGCTTTTTTTGCAGCCTAACTGCAGTGTCCTGGAACAGCTGAAGATGGACTGAGGAGGACTGAGAGGTGTAAGTGAAAAGTGAGTTACAATAATCAAGACAGGGGAAAATTATAGTGTGTGCTAAAAGTTTCAAATTACTGGGTGCCAGTAAAGGTGTAACTTTTGCAATGGTTCTTAGATGAAAGAAACAAAGACTGGATGAGCTTTGAGACGTGAAATTCAGAATTCAAATGGTCATCAAAAATAATACAGAGGTTCTTAGCAAAATTTATAACATTGCTGTTGACCAGATCGATGCAATCTCCGATCTCCCTGGAAAAGCTGTCAGGGCTAAACATAAGTACCTCAGCTTCATTAATGGCAGTTTAGCATTCACTGGGGGAGCAGAGGCTGTTGAGGTTGTTGAGCTTAACAGAAAAGTAGAGCTGTGAAAGTAAGCAAGGAGTATTCTCAGGATATGTGAAATATGGATTAAACTGTCCTCAACCAGCAGCCACAATCCTGACTGGTAAGGGGTTAAAAGGTCAATAAATTTAAAGGGAATCTGTGTATGAAATAAAATAAAATAAAATAAAATATTTCCACATCATATCCATACATGTAAACTGACTCCTGAAAAATGTTAAATGTGGTTGAAATAGAAAGAGAAAAGATCAAAAAGAAAAAAACTGACTGCATTATGCCAGGTGTTAAGTTTAGTGGAGGGGGGATTATGGTGTGGGGTTGTTTTTCGGGGGTTGGGCTCGGCCCCCTAGTTCCAATCAAAGGAACCCTTAAGGTTTCAGCATACCAAGACATTTTGGACAATTTCATGCTCCAAACTTTGCAGGAACAGTTTGGGGATGGCCCCTTCCTGTTACAAATCAACTGCGCACCAGTGAACAAAGCAAAGTCTGTAAAGACATGGATGAGCAAATTTGGTGTGGAAGAACTTGAGTGGCCTGCACTGAGTCCTGACCTCAACCCAACAGAACACCTTTCAGAAGAATTAGAGCAGAGACTGTGAGCCAGGCCTTCTCATCCAAGAGCAGTGTCTGAGCTCACGAATGCACTTCTGGAAGAATGATCAAAAATTCCCATAAACACTCCTAAACCTTGTGGAAAGCCTTCTCAGAAGAAATGAAGCTGTTATAGCTGCAAAGGGTGGGGCATCATCATACTAAACCCTATGGATTTAGAATGAGATGTCACTCAACTCCATATATGCGTGAAGGCAGACAAGAGAATATTTTTGGCAATATAGTGTAAATCACAAATCACTGTCATTCCACATCAGGCCTGTAGGTAAGTCTTCCACCCCAGTCATAATAACTTTCATATCCACAAAAACGTCGAGGTTAACAAACACCTGGGCGTGCACAAAGCAAAGATAAACTCACCTGGGCATGAGGTAAACACACAATAAACAAGGAAATACCAAACATAGTCTCGCTTGTCTCACTAGTTTTGTGTCAAGGCCGCTGAACATTTAACACAGTATACAGCATTCAAATAAACAAATCAGCATGTACATAATCTCCAGATTGCATACAAATTAAATGTTGTTTTCGTATTTATCTTATCTGCTTTCGTGCCAGGGTGCTTTTTACAACCTGCAAGCAGCTGGCCTCTGTTTTTATATATTAATATACATGTATATTATACACTTATATACTCTAAAGATTTCTATAAGCTACATTGTGACGTAACTTGTTTTTCCGGGATATAAACGGACTATTTTACCTGGAAAAGACAAGAAGTTGGTACGAAAATACGAAGTAACCTTGCCACACCTGGGTAAAGCCCTGCCCCGTCCCAGCGAGGCCCGGGACAAAGTCTGTTTACCACAGAAGCATACATGTACACAGAAAAGTGTCAAACTTCAAAAGCTCACAAAACTCACCTGTACTGAAGGTAAGGATCCAAAAGGCGAGTAAACAGCGACGAATCATTTCTGAACATGCCCAGGACTGCCGCAGCAGTGATTTTTAGGAAACTTTCACTTTCATCGGTGCTTCAGGTGCGTCGAAGAAATTAAATCATTCTCTGAACTGACGTTCCTTTGAACAAGCCTGGACTGGCTGACAGTTTATCAACCTCTTAACAGCACCTGCTTCTGACCCGAAACCTGCTGGGGGACGGGCTACCAAAGTCCCACAAACGAAAGCAGGTATAAGGTACACGTGACACAGCGACCACCTCACCTGCGTGTTTCCGGTGTGCGAGATCGACGGACGGCGGCGAAAGAGCTGATTTTCAGGAGATAAAGTAGGAAATAAACACTGTCTATAAATATGTTTCTTTGATTTTTACCCCCCCCCCAAAACCCAACAGTTGCCTTTTAGGGAGAAAAATAAAGTTGAACTGGTGATTTTCCTGATCTGTCAGTAGCGGCTGCTTAAAAGCAACAGTTAATCTCCAGAACTGCACACAGGCCTCTCTTCATTCCCCGACTTTCACAAAAATGTTGGCGCTTAGCTCCTAAAGGCTTAATCACACTTGGCATGAGGTACTTCTCACCACTTGATGGCAGCATTCACAAGGAGATAGCTTCTGTTTGACATGTCAGTTTGTTTGTTAAAACGCACATAGCCTGCGTTCAAATACTACTGCATTCTTCAAGCACTATTATAGTGTAGAGTTTAGAGTTAATTTGCTAATTAAAACCGTAAAAAAACATTCAAGCGTTAATTGAATTTTCGTTACACATTTTTAAATGTAATTCAAACAGCTGATCATGTAATGCAATATTAAACTGCTCTGGGATTGAGACTTAAGAAAGACCAAGATAATGATTTAGCAAATGTTTGATGTTCTTATTTGTGTTTGTAGGCTGATTTCATTTTTTGTTTCAAGCTGGCTGGTTGCCTTTGTATTATTGTGACACTGTAATCCAGAAAAAAGAAAATTAATTTATGCTTAAAAAAAAGGAAATCACTATACCATACAAATGCAGTCTTTTTCAAAAGCTCTGTGTTCCTCCATTAGTTTAAACATGGTGATCAACTTGTTAAAAAGTGACAGAGATAAAGTAAACATTGGAATGCATGCAAGAAAACTTTTTTCTTATCTTCGAACATGTTTTTACTTTTCATGCATAATTCTACCAAAAAAGTCCCATTCACGGAAGCCTGTGTCACTGGCAATCCAAGGCAGGTGTTATTCTGTGTATATGTGTGTAGGACTTCATGAGGGTCACACTGCCGTGGTGCGACACTCCCATCGGTAAAACACACTCCTCTGTCAACACCCCTCGGGCGACATCCCAGCACATCACTGTGGAGATGACTTGGTTCTTATTATCCCTTCCCCCAGTGATGAAAAGTTTGTTGTTACAAGCAGCGATGGCACAGCTTGCCCTCTCCCCCAGGCGGGTCACAAGGGTCCAGGAGTCAGACAGAGGGGAGTAGCAGTACATGGCATGCATGGCACCACCTGAGACCACAAAAAGAGACAAGTGCTGAATTAATATACAATAGCAGTACTAATATTTATGCAATCAAAAACATTTATTAGAAAAAACATTCTAAACCAAAATTAGTCATAGTGAAATAAAAAGTCTCATGTGAATGTTACTGCTATATTCTAAAAATCAAGTATAAATACCATGACTTTAACTGAGTAAATTTACTTAGTGGCACTTCACCACTGACAGCTTACCAACTACATAGATGCAGTTCTTGAATGTAACAGCATTAGTGCATTTGGTTTCAATGGGTATGGGTGCCTTCAGTTCCCAGCAGTCTGTCCCTGGCTCCCAGCACTGGACCTTATCAGTGGCCAGTTTTCCATTGGGACCACCACCAATTACATAGATCCATCTGTCAAAGCTTGCAGCAGCAAAGGAGCTCACGCCTATTGCAAGAGGTGTCACCTGTGAGGTGTGAAAAAGAGGCATATATATATATATATATATATAAACAGTAAGGGAACAGGAGCAGTCCATAAAGCTAAAATAATGAAGTGAAAGAAGCTAATGTAATAGCTGAAATTGATGATCAAAAAGTGGAAGTCTTTCTCTGACACCAGAGGCAGGTAAGAGTCCAGAATCACAAACTTTACTTCCTGGCTGGAGGTCATACATGACTCAGATAGTGAGGTAAATAAAGTAGGAAAGGGACAGACAAAAGATCCAAAAAGTCATTCAATAGGATACCAACTAGGAACATGAGGAAACACAAAAATACACAAAGAATAAACTAGAAAAAGAAAACACAAGGAATACAAATTTAGAAGATGGCTGGAAATCTGGACTATGGAAAGTAACAAGACAGTCCAGTAAGTGGGAATGTGTGACAAAGGAGGTATAATACAGCCCTAATTCCAAAAAAGCTGGGATGCCAAGTAAAATGTAAATAAAAACAGAAAGCAATGATTTGGTACTCTCATTATTCACAAGATTTTACTATTTCGTGAAAAATATTAGCGTATTTTGAGTTTGATGGCAGCAACACATCTCAAAAAAGCTTGGATGGGGTTAACAAAAGGCTGCAGAAGTAAGTGGCACTAAAAAGAAACAGCTGGAGGAACATTTTCCCCCTGATCATGTTAACTGGCAACAGTTCAGTAACACGACTGGGTATAAAAAGAGTAAGTTATCTACTAACTGGAAGCCTGGTGGTTTGATCCCTGGCTGCTCTAGTCTGCATACAAAAGTATCCCTGAGTTTCTCCTGATGCATTCATCAGAATGTGAATGTTAGATAGAAAGCACTTAGATGTAGGGAATGAGTGCTTGTATGAATATGTGTGTGAATGTCAAAATGAGACATGTTGTAAAAACGCTTTGAGTGCTCAAGTAAAGTACAAAAGCAATATGTGAGAGCCAGTCCATTTACCATCCAGCTCGTTATCAGTACCCAGTTCAAAAGCCTACATCTGTGATGGTATGGTGCCTATGGAACTGGCAACTTGCATATCTGGAAAGGTGTTATCAGTGCTGAAATATATATACAGGTTTTAGAGCAAAACACACTTTTTCAGGAAAGGCCTTGCATATATCAGCAAGACAATCCTATACCACATACTGCAGCATGGCTTCACAGTAGAAGAGTCCAGGTGCAGATCTGCCCTGTTTGCAGTCCAGACCTTTCATAAATGAAAAACATTTGGTGCAAATGAGAAATACAACAAAGAAAACCCAGGACCGTTGAGCAGCTAAAATCCTCTATCAGACAAAAATGGGGCAACATTCCTCTCCCAATAGTCCAGAAACTGCTCTCCCAAGTTCCCAGATGTTTATGGACTGTTGATAAAGCTGAGGGGATCCTGAACAGTGGCAAACATGGACCTGTCCCAACTTTTTGAAACATGTTGCTACCATCAAATTCCAAATGACCTTAATTTTTTCTTAAAATGGTACCGTTTAAACTTTTGGTGTGTTTTGATGGGGTGTTTTATGTTCTATTGTGAATAAAACAGGGGTTTATGAAATCATTGCAAAATCATTGCATTCTGTTTTTATTTCGATTTTACAGAGCGTCCTGGCACTTTTAGAGTTGGGGTTGTATATCCTAGGTTCAAGAGGAATCTGCTAGATGAGAAATAGCTGATTCTAAAACACTGACCAAAACACTTAAGGTGCTTCATAGAGCTGAGTCACAGGCCATTTTCTTTTGGTTAGCTTTGTTAGTCACTAAGAGCAATTCTTTTCACATGAACAGAGTGGTAATTAATATGAAAATATAGACACTTTGAGAAACATGTATTGTAATGTTATACTCTGTAGACATCATGTTTACTGTACCTGCATCCAGCGATTGTGAAAAGGATCATAGGCCTCAACACTAGAAAGCCTTTGGCCTCCATCAAATCCCCCCAGTGCATACACTTTCCCACAATGCACTGCCATCTTGTGTCTCCAGCGTCCAGTTGACAGGGGCTCAATTTGGATCCACTTATCCAAGGCGCCATTGTATTTCCAAACATCATGCTGTGTCTCTTTACCTCCTACAGCAACAAGACCATTAGGGACGACTGTGATCGTCTGTACAGATATCGCTTTTATTCCAACATACTGATGTGTTTTTAGCAATGACTGGGCTGGGTCTCTACTCTCAAGTTATCATTCTGATTAAACCTGTAAAAATCCTATGTGCTAGTCATAGCAGTCAAAGTTTGTGTGTTCCACTTAAACAGAACTGTCAGTTCCTGCCTTGGGAGACACCTAAAACCACAGTGACTGTTCGCGCAGAAATAATGTCACAACTTCCTGTTGTTTTGCTCATGCTATAAATTCCTAAATTCACATTACATTTGAATACCGGTGAAGTCTGCGATTCACTGGTAACAATGACAAAGAACAATTTCACAAGTAAAGCCTTTCTCTGAAAACACAAATTTCTTCGCTTACCAGATATGTATACTTCATTGTGGAAAGTGATGCAAGCAAATTCCACCCATTTCTTATTTTGGGACTCGTCCTCTAACTCTGTCATCGGCATCCTGGCGACCTCCAGTCGGCTGCGTCTAAGAGGGTCCAAACAGGTGACAGTGGAAATGAAGCGTTCATCTTTGGTGCAGCCTCCAATGATCAAGAATACTTCTGACAGAAAGTGCTGCACACGTGGTTTGGTTCGTTCCTGAGACCACCTGTAAAAACCATAAAAGATACATCAAACTCTGAGATGAGACGAACAAAATGGGTATTAACGACACTAAAACACAATATGTAATATGTCCTCTGATTGATACTGACCTCCCGGCCAGAGAGATGATAGATGCGGGCCTCTTGCAGCAAAGGAAAAACCTCACTGCAGCGGCGTATCAGCTTGTCTGACTCCACTTTCTCAACAAAGTATGCCGGCTCCAACAACGGCAGTCGTACATGTGAAAGCAACCTGGCCAGTAAAGGATAGCGTTCATCCTGCCGGGCTCTCACCCAGTGCATGAGCGCTTCAAAAACGCACTCCTCACACTTGACATCAAGGTCGTCCCTCTGCAGGACAGTTTCCAGAGACTCAGCTGGCAGCTCCAGGAAGTCCTGCTGCTGGACCACTTGAGAGAATTGAGTAGTGATATAGTCCTGAGCCCTGGAAGCTCAAGGCTGACAGGGCATGTCTGTGAGCCAGATTTAGGATGCCAATACAGGTATCTAGCTGCATAGACTTGCTCAGAAAGCCAGAGCATGCATCCACCACACGCAGGAACTACAAATAGACAAAACAAGTGCATGGATTATAGCCATTTGTGGCTGATTAAGTTCTTCCAGACTGATAGATAGATCTAGATATACTTGAATTTTAAAGGCATGTGATTTGTTTGCATTTCCTGATCATTTCCTGTGTCTAAACGGGCTGTGAAGAAATTGTGTTCCAATGCTCTTTCATTGCATGTGATGAGTGACAAAATGTATAGTTCACTTTTTTGGCAAAAAAAAAAAGCCTCCCAAAAAATAAAACAATCAAACATTTGTATAAGGAGAGTCTTCAGACATCCATGAGCATCCAACCAAACAATTTTTCTTATTTTCAGCAAAAAAAAAAAAAAAAAAATCAATCTAACTGTAAAAAGAAAGAAGATTTGGCATTAAACGGGCCTGGAGTTT
>JAMQGT020008207.1:0-94962 GCA_024447675.2 Pterophyllum scalare
AATAATGAAAGGCTTAAACTGGAATGAAAATGAGTGTGCCTCATCTGACTAGGGTAGTAGAACAATTTCACACTGATTTTGAATCAGTGGGTCACATGACCTGGAAGCTATTGAAGGAAAATCACAATTTCCTAATAAAAATAATGCTTAGAAATAATAAAAGGCCGAAAATGGATTGAAAATGAGTGTGCCTCATCTGACTAGGGTAGTAGAACAATTTCACACTGATTTTGAATCAGTGGGTCACATGACCTGGAAGCTATTGAAGAAAAATCAGATTTTCTTAAAAATAAAATTGGTAAAAAATGTAAAATTGTTTAAAATGGGATTAAAAAATTATGTGCTTCATCGATGTAATCTATTGGCATGATTTGATATTAGTTTCGTCACAGGTAGTCATAAAATAATAATTTTATTTAATTTTTTTTCTTAAGAGTGTTTGGTTCTGAAATTTATTGATGGTCCCTAAGTGAACCTCCGCACACGAGAGGAGGGAGCGGCAGAGAGCGGCTGGCCGAAATCTGAGTCCCTGAATGGGTTCAACCGTGAGCTAGATACCGCTAACTTCGCGGAGCTTGAATATCCAATATCCAACTTGAAACCAAGTTCACCGCGGTGCTGCTGAGGTGAATAAAGACCGGGTCTGTGTTCCGGAAAGAATGAGACAGCCTCCCCCCTGCACTCCCTGAGGTGATCAGTAATCAGACTGTGATGCTATGATAGGGGGGGGAAATAGCAAGGCATGTGCCACTTGTTAAAGTTGGCTAACTTTAGTTGCACGGATTATTATTTTAATTCAAGGGCGTGATGTACTTATGAAGATTGTTCACAAATGACTGGTGGTGATAAATCTCCATTCTCCACGTGGGTGGTAATCTAAATCAAAAAGTTAAAAAAATGCAAATGTAACTGAAAAAAAATAAATAACTAAATACACTTTTTGGGGGAGTGACAAGAATGGACAGGATTAGGAATGGGAATAGCAAAGGGACAGGTTAGGTCCAGAAAAAGTTAGGGAGGCAAGGCTGAGATGGTTTGGACATGTGCAGAGGAGGGATGGTGGATACACTGGGCAAATGATGCTGAATATGGAGCTGCCAGGCAGGAGGAAAAGAGGAAGACCACAGAGGAGATCCGTGAATGTAGCGAAGGAGGACATGCAGAGGGTTGGTGTGACAGAGGAGGATGCTAGAGATACGGTGAGATAGAGGCAGATGATCCACTGTGGCAACCTCTAAAGGGAGCAGCCAAAAGAAGAAGATAATGGAATGATTTCCAGAACAGTAAACCCCATATTAAATTACAAAAAGGAACAATATATTCAATGCTGAATATTTTGTATGAAGTGAAGTTTTTTAATCGCAGTCAAAGGACTGCGATGAGCAAACAGTTCAACAATTTAAGAATCGCTTTTCTATTTTAAAATAGCAAAGAATTTGATTTCATCATCCGCATTAAATTATATTAAAAGTTTCATGCAAGGGACAGTGTCAGAACCAATACTAAATGGGAGAATCACATTAAAATCTTAAGTGACTCTAGTTGAAATTCCTGGCTGGCTCAGCAGTGCTAAATAAAAGTCCTGGCAGTTAACAGTTTATAGCTGCATCCACAAATACAAGTTAGAACAAGTTACAACCATTTGATTTGCATATAAACAAGATCCAGAAAGAAATTGGCTTTTCTGGGTCCAAGTTCATTTTAGAAATACTGAGGTCAAGTGTAAATAATAAAAAAATAAATAAAAAAAATTGTGGGCTAAAGAGGAGAGGGGCCATCTGGCTTGTTAGCAGTGCATGGTTTGGTATGAGGGTGCATCAGTGTGCATGACATGGATAACTTGCACATCTGTGAAGATCCAATTAATGCTGAACATTGTTTGCAGATTTTAGAGCAACATATGCTACTATACAGAGGATTTGGTCTTGCTTATTCAGGCAAAATGATGCCAAACCATGTTCTCTCTGTATTATGACGCCATACTTATGTTAATAAAAACAAAGTGCTAGAAATGCACTAAACTGCCCTGCAAGCAGTCCAGACTGGATACCCTTTCCAAACATTTGGTACAATATGAAGCAATAGAACAACAAGAGACATCCTCAAAGAATGCATTTGAACTTTCTATGGGAAGAATTGGTTGAGACTGAGACATGTGTTTGCCTGACCTCTTTCATCCACACCTAACATTAACATGCCACTAGTTCTATATAGGTGACCAAGAACAAAAAACAAGAAAAACTGTGTATAAAAATAACAAAATAAACAAAATTCTCCAAAGCAATTTTCTGGTCTGCAGGTGTGCCACATATTCTGGATCATGATATCCAAGCTGCCTCATAGACGCGCCTGCAGTATTTCCGTCATGCAGAGCTCTTAGGGCTCCGCGTGGCAGAAAGTGTATATACTGCAAATCCCCAAAGCACTGCACAAGTGTTACAAACAAACAAAAACTCACAGCCTTAACTTATTGAGGTTCTCCTCCAGAGCCCCAAATAAACAGGAAACGGTGTAGACTATACAGGGGGGCTAGTGACTGATAAAGGGACTGCCTGAAACAAACAAACCAAAAAAAAAAAGAGCAATTCATTTCAAGCTGGCAAAGCTGCTGTTGTGCTGCTGGCTTTGGCCTAATTTAACCCATGGTTTGAGATATTACAGATTTGAAAACATTCTGTAGTTGCACTTCTTTGAAATGTTCCTTGTGGTTTCATAGCGCAAAGAAAGAAAAAAGAAAATAGGTGTCTGATCAAGTAGATGTGAGCTTTTAATTTCCCATGCACTTTTATGAGATATAGTTCAAAATTTTATAATTTGTCTTCAAACTATTACTTTATATAATTCAGGAAACAGTTCAGAAATTTGAGTGAAAATTGGTTTTCCTTTGGCATCAATCACTTCATTTAGGGTAAGAAAATTGATGTGCGGGTTAATTTTCAGGGTTTTGAGGCCTGGCTGCTCATCATTGTTATAAGTGATTAGTGGTCGTTCACATAGCTACCCAGGGAGCACAAATGATCAGTCCAGCAGCGGCTGTGGCCAACAGCCTGCTGGTGGCTCTGCAGTGATATTAGTGGCTCATTACTGTTTTAGTGAGATCCTGCTGCTGATGCAATAATAAAACTGATTTGTATTAGTTTTAAGTTTAAAAATAATAAAATTAATATATTTGGGGTCATGTCTTTGGTCTATGATCCTATTGTTATTATTATTGTTGTTATTATTTTATTTATTTATTTATTTTTGGTAGCTGAAGTAGTTTGACTTTTTAAATGTGTTTAGAAACAAGTCTGTATTCTAACCCAGTTAATGACGGTGGCAGCTGACCTCTTTCTGCTCTAACCTACTCTGAAATGGGACATCATCTACCAAATCCATCATCACAGTGTTGTCAAAGGTGAATTTAACAGTGAGTGGACAGAGAAATGAGTTCTGTGCCAGCTAATTTAAAGTCTGTGTTTACTTCACAGTCAGACTTTCCAGGTAAAATATCTCTTCCAGAATTTCTCCTTTTTTTTGTTTTTCCTTTTCACTCTGAAAGCTTTTAGAATGAATTGGTATGCTGATGACAAATGATGCTCTGCCAAATATTGTTGATAAAAGTCTGCAAGTCTGTAATGCCAGTCATAAAGTTCATCTCAGCTCATACCTCGTGCGTGGTGATAAATTGAGAGATGGTTTGCTTTCGCCTTCTGATTTAATAATTTCAGCAGATTCACTGTGGCACAGAGATTTGCAAAAGGCCTCTTTCTTTGTTATGGTGATCCTGAGGGACATGTTGTGACAGAACGGCAGCAGATTTCATCAATGTAGGAGGCTTACAACTTGAATTCTAATTTAATTCAACTTAATTTAATATGCCGTACAAATATAAACGTCCGATAAGTCATCTCCACTTCCTATGCAGGAGGAAAAAAGTGAAAAATACACTCGATATAGCACAATAGCAAACACCATCAGCATTCAGTCACTGCAGCTGGCAGGCTATGAAAAGTTCTGAGGAAATGATAATGAGAAATTACCATATACAAGGAGGCTTACACTATTTATCTCAACAATGTTTGCCTCAACTTACACCTGTGCGTCCTCGTTCTTGCAGAAGTGCCATTGTACTGTAACTAGCAATTGCGCCTCAGTCACTAACCACCATCTTCATCACTGTCTGTGCATCGTGCTGACAGCTTAATGAGCCAAACTTTGCTACTTGTGAAGAAAACAGGAAAATGTAATATTTCTCATTAGTTGGCAAGTTAGTAAATGTTTTCAGATGTGGCCTAGTTTCTGATCAAACTATTCAGTGAGGTTTGTTATGTCAAATGTCCCATTTGATCTAGTGCTTATGTTGATCTAACCTGCAGTGCTTCATTGATTGTTTTTATTACAGAG
Organism: Pterophyllum scalare; assembly: GCA_024447675.2. Lineage (NCBI taxonomy): Eukaryota > Metazoa > Chordata > Actinopteri > Cichliformes > Cichlidae > Pterophyllum > Pterophyllum scalare. The sequence goes on from JAMQGT020008207.1 coordinate 4,387, forward strand.
TAAGAGCCTGATCTCTTTCTTGATTAACTGATGAGTCATTTGGTCGAGAAAATAACGTTAATAGTGAAAAATGTCCTTCACTCAGCAAATATTCACAAATAGGATCTGATTGTTAAAATATGTTGTAGATTAATTTTCTTTCAATCACCGTATCAGCTATGACAGACAACAATTGACATGTAACCCACCAGTTGGGTGTGATAATTTGTCGTGTCCTCCTCATGTCTCTCTCAGTCATCAGTCAAGCGAGGATTTACACAGCTCCCTTGATCCCTTGCCCTCTACAGACCTGCGTGATTGGCATCCTAAATTGTGGGTTGGACTGAGGTGCAATAATAGCAGGAGGCTGTGGGAGACAATTAGTTGACCCTCACAAGCATTACCTTGCTTCTGACCCCATGGCCCTTATTAGCTGAACCATTTCAGTGTGTGGCCCACAGTTTAATCCTGATTGATCAATACCTTTAAGGCGTCTTAATATCCGAGAGAACCTTTTGGTCTGTTTATTTAAGTGGAGGCCAACACTATAGATTGCTGTGGAAGTATGAATGAGTATTGAGTGCAATTTTAGATGGATTTAGAAACAGATTTGACCCAAGAAGGATAAGTGTCATTTAGGGTCTAAATAAAGTTCACTGTGCAAATATCTATGGTTTAAAAAGCTTCTACATACACTATATTGCCAAAAGTATTCACTCGTCTGCCTTCACATGCATATGAACTTGACTGACATTCCATTTTTAATCCATAGGGTTTAATATGATGTCAGCCCACCCTTTGCAGCTATAACAGCTTCAGCTCTTCTGGGAAGGCTTTCCACAAGGTTTAGAAGTGTGTTTACAGGAATTTTTGACCATTCTTCCAGAAGTGCAGTTGTGACGTCAGACACTGTTGTATGAGAAGGTCTGGCTCACAGTCTCCGCTCTAATTCCTCCCAAAGGTGTTCTGTCGGGTTGAGGTCAGGACTTAGCACACCAGTCAAGTTCTTCCACATCACACTCACTCATCTATGTTTTTATGGACCTTGCTTTGTGCACTGGTGTGCAGTCATGTTGGAAAAGGAAGGGGCCATCCCCAAACTGTTCCCACAAAGTTGGGAGCATGAAATTGTCCAAAATATCTTGATATGCTGAAGCATTAAGAGTTCCTCTCACTGGAACTAAGGGACTGAGCCCAACTCCTGAAAAACAACCCCACACCATAATCCCCCTGTCCACCAAACTTTACACTTGCCACAATGCAGTCACAGTACCGTTCTCCTGGCAATGCCAAACCCAGACTGGTCCATTGCATTGCCAGATGGAAAAGCATAATTCATCACTCCAGAGAACACATCTCCACTGCTCTAGAGTCCAGTGATGGTGTGCTTTACACCACTTGATCTGACGCTTTGCATTGTGCTTGGTGATGTAACGCTTGGATGCAGCTGCTCGGCCATAGAAACCCATTCCATGAAGCTCTCTGTACACTGTTCTTAAGCTAATCTGAAGGCCACATGAAGTTTGGAGGTCTGTAGAGATTGACTCTTCAGAAAGTTGGTGACCTCTGCACAAGATGCATCTCATCATCTGCTGATCCCACTCTGTGATTTTACGTGGCCTACAACTTTGCTGTTGTCGTTCCCAGTCCATTCCACTTTGTTAGAATACCGCCAGCAGTTGACTGTGGAATATTTAGTAGTGAGGAGCTTTCATGTCTGGACTTCGTGCACAGGTGGCATCCTAAATGGTACCACACTGGAATTCACTGAGCTCCTGAGAGCGACCCATTCTTTCACAAATGTTTATAGAAGCAGTCTGCATGCCTAGGACCTTGATTTTAAACACCTGTGGCCATGGAAGTGATTGGAACACCTGAATTCAACGATTTGGATAGGTTAGTGAAAGCCTTTGGCAATATAGTGTATCTCACTGTATTACGAGTTGTAATAGTAATTTGGCATTGAAACAAGTGTACTGCCTACAACTGTTTGGTTTGCTTACTTATTGTATTCTTCCTGAATACCATTGGAAAGGTGGAAAATTGACTGTCTTCCATGGCCTTAGTATTTCTCCTGTTATCTATTTACTCATGCTGCTTGTTGATGCTGCCAGTTTGCTGCCACATGCACAGTGATATAAGGTGGCCTTCATTTCACTTCAGCTTTGGCACAGATCTTGGTGAGACTATTGGGTTGACTTGGGTCTTGCTGTTATGTGGTTGTTGATAAAAACAACTGTACTGCAGCATATAGAATCATGCAGTGCATTATTGAATTGTAGCTGCTACTATGAAAGTCCAATTCCTATTCACAGTATACATCCTGACCTCCTGCCTAAATCACATTACTGGTTATAGGCAACTGATAGCAGTAAAAATTGCTGCTACAGTGCTACTAATAGAGAAAAAAATTATTTCTGACACTGACACTGTATTAGATTCTGGTGTTGTGCTGTTTTTGGTAGTCTTAGAGTTGTTTCCTTATGATTGTTGTGGGGATATTATCATTTACAATACTGTGCAATAGTCTTGAGCCACCCCTAATTTCTTTATCCTTTGCTAGGAAAATAGGAAATATGTGCAGCAGTTTATTAAAGCATGTGCAAACGTACATGGAAATACAATATATTAGGCAAAAAGAGAGTTTGTAGAATTCTTATGAGCTTGAAAGTCAGTATTTGGTATGACCACCTTTATTCTTCAACCCAGCCTGAACTTTTTTAGTCAAGTTTTTTTTGGTCATTTCTTTAAGCAGTCTTCAAGAATAGTTATTAAGCTCTATATACATAAGCTCTTTTTGGGTGTTGGCTGCCTTTTGTTCCTTTTGCTGTCAAGATGATTCTACACTGCTTTAATAATGTTGAGGTTCAGACTCTGGGAGGCCAGTCCACGACTGATAGTGTTCCATTGTGTGTTTTTCTATCCAGGTTTGCTTTTACTGCATTGGCAATGTGTTTGCATTGCCATGCTGAAAAATGAAACTGTTGTTAATCAGATACTTTCCAGATGGTATTGCATGGTAGATCAAAATTTGATGGTTCTTTTCTGTATTCATAATTCCATCAATTTTGATACGATCCTCAACACCACTGGCTGAAATGCAGACCAAACCATGATGGAGCCTCAACTGTGTTTTACAGATGGCTGTAGACACTCACTGTTGTATCTCTTCCCTGACCTCCTCGTACATGTTGATGATGATTTGAACCAAAAATTTGAAAGTTTGATTAATGACTTCATAAGACCTGTTACCACTGACTTTCAAAGCAGTTTGTGTGTAATTTGGCATACTTCAGCCTGTTCTCTCCACGAACCTGCCTTACCCTTCCACGGACACCATTTCTGATGAGGCTTTGATGAATGGTAGATGGATCAACTAAAGAGCCAAATAGATGTTTTATTGTCAGGTCTTTGATGGGTTTTTTTTTTGCCTGTTTCTTAAGGACATGACTTTCAGATAGTGTTCATCTGCTGTAGATTGTTTTTTTTTTTTTTAGGCCTGCCACTTCTTTTGTCCCCCATTTGTCCAGTTTCCTTGGATTTTTTTTAAGGGCACACCCTACTGGGATTAGGTTAATTGGTGGCTCCAAATTGGCTTTAGGTGTGAATGAGTGTGAATGGTTGTCTGGCTCTTTGACAGACTGGCGGCCTGTCTAGGGTGTATCCTGCCTTTCACCGTATGGCAGCTGGGATAGGCTTACCCCCTGTGATCCTTGGATGAGTGAAAGAGAATGGATAGACACTGCACACCATACTGAGATATGCCCAGGGGTGAATGTAAGCCGGTCCGGTACTGCGTACCACTAAAAGATTCTGCGCCGGTACGCAGTACCGGCAAGTGTTCAGAACCAGTCATGGCTGCACTTTGGGTCAATAAGCAGTCTAAAACACGGCTTAATCAGTTAATAAATTCCTTTTTTTTTTCATTTCAAACTGTTTCTGAACTGTGCGTGCTATGGTGGAGCCTCAATTCTCCAGCTTCTCTCCCGTCAGAGATCAAAGCTTTTGTCGGACAGCCACGTCCCGTAAGCGGGATGGATGTAGTCATTGTACATGACAGGCTAGACCTTCCTATTTTGATTGACACCTAATTCGGCTAATCATGTAACTGGCTGGAGCTAAATCAACTGAAAAAGCTACGTGACGCCCCCTGGTTATTATTGTTTGTTTTTTAGCAAGGGACAACAGATGAAAAATAGCCTTTGGCTAATTCTGGCACATTTACATATTGTTTATTAATGTGCATTGTCCCTACCAAATAAATAAATTCAAATTGGCTCTGGAAAACCCATTTCTTAATATGATTGGCCAAATGAGGTGTCAATCAAAATGGGAGGGTCTAGCCTTCCCTATAAAATGCGCTACATACCCCAGAGGACGCAGCCAGCTAACAGGCAATGAAATGGGTCTTCCAGAGCCAATAATAACCAGAGGGTGTAGTTTTTTCAGGTTACTTTGGTTCGGCCAGTTAACAGGTTAAAGCGTTCACCGCTACGTTTAATGTCAGTCTGCTTGTTACAATCTATCTCAATTAAAAGCAAAGAGAGATTAACTAATTGTGTTTCATGTTATTCTGCTCAATTTCAACAACACAGTACAATTTCAAAAACACTGCTTATGACCAGAGATTTCATTTACATGAGAGTGCATTCACGCCAAAACACAGTGGTTGCCAAGGGGACTGGGGTTTGAGAAAGTTTGGTGGTTATTTCTTTCCAGAAGTTTTTTATTGGTGGACAGAGGCAGGTGGTCATCAGTTGATTTAAGTGTGTGCAAATATCTCAGTTCCTTAACGAAAATCTATTCCAGGCAAAAGTAAGGTAATAGTATATTCCATGCAGGCAATAGTAATTTATATATATATATATATATATATATATATATATATATAATTTAAAACTACTTTCACTCCTGGATATGCCACATTTTCACCTAATAGCTCTTTAGGAATCACTTTGTTGTTACAAAAATACAGTTTTATACCAGACAAACTGTCTTACATTTTTCATATATTCAAAAAAAGAAATGGGAACAGATTATGTTTTTGTTGTGACAGGCTGTTAATAACAAAGTATCGAAAGACAGTGTTTTTTTTTTCTTCACTAAGTTGACTGAAAAATTTAATTAGAACGTTGTTCATTAGATCCACCTCCAAATCAAGATACCTGATATGGCTATTATGGAAGACAGATGTGACGTCTTTCCTGATTTAAGAGAAAGCTGAAGGTTTTTTTTTTTGTGTTTTGAAAACCAAGTTTAATGTGCAAATTAAATTTATATGAATATATTTTGAGTTTGGTTAGGAGGTTGGCTTTTTTTTTCTTGAATAAGTTGGTTTTCTCATGATGATCATTTATTGCAATTTTCTTTTTCTTTTTTTGTATAATCCTAAAGTGTTTGTGAGGTTCTTTGTTTTGCAGAGCAAGTAGACAAGCTAATGAGAAGAATAACAACCTTTTTAAATACTGTTGGTAGACTACATTGGTAACATACACATCGCCTAGCAGGCTGTAATGGTTTGTCAAGAGTCTTGACCTTGTGTTTTTTGGTGCTTTTACACTAAAACCAACAGCCTGCCAAAAATGACATCTTTTCTAGCGCATCAGTGGCCTGACTGGTGCCCCGGCCACTTTTTTGGCATTGCTAAATTGCTGGACCCAAAATTGGAACCACTGTAACTATGGAGAAGGATCACATCTGTCACATTTTTTCCCCCCAACAGAATTACCCCAGCTTCTGCTATGTATCTCTAATGTTAGGGTTTCATACTTTTTTGAAGTGTAGGCTGATTCTGAAAAGGCACTGAGGCAGGACTGTCTTCACCACCACTGGCCAAAACTAGATTGAAGACCTCAAAATGCTGTAGAGATGAGGGGATGCTCTTTTGCTATGAATGACTCCTTTCATATTTGACCTATGTAAAAATACTGCAGAACTTTTATTTAAAGTTAAGTTAAAACCGATAATTACATGTAAATGGATATTGCACAGGTTCTAGTAATTATTATTATGCAATCACTAAACCTATCCTCCATTTTGTCCTATTTTTATGAAAATTTTAATTAAATATATTTTTTCAGAAATCATCTGACAGCTTTCCAATTTGTTCGGTGAAACACAATAGTCAACCTCGTGTAAATGAAGTCTTCTGGGTCCCTACAGAACCCTCAAGACAATACTTGCAATCTCATTCATTTTATCACTCCCTCTTCTATTGATATTGGTGTTCCATATTCAGCGTTTTATTACTTATCACCATGCAGTTATTCATATCAGCCCTTGTGAGCTGATCAAGAAGCAGAGTTTTTCCTGCAGCAAGGCTTCTCTACTTTGTTGTTTTATCTGGTGCACACGTATGAAAAGGGCCTGAGGGAGGAAGACAATGCTGTCTGCTTTAACTCATCTCACTGCCTGACACTGAGGTATCAGGCACCAGCAGGGGAGAGAGAATATTTTATCTGACATTGTCACTCTCTGTAGAAACCTCCGGGAGGCTGAGGCTGCTGTGACACACTTGGTGGTCAGCAGCACTGCATATAATTATGACAGCTCCTGCTACATTCGCAGAAGCTCTAAGTCTGTGGTGTTATTATAAAATGAAATCGTCTTAATAGCAGCGTGGGCTCAGTCATTTCTAATGTTCTGAATAAAGTTTTAAGTAGCACCAGTATACAGCTGTAAGAAATATTAAAAAAGCTCTTTGTTTTCTTCAGGCTATTGCTACTCCTGTGGACTGTGGCGCAAATCATCACACGAAGTCCAATACAGCGCATTTGCCTCATCCATTCTCCTGATGAAGTTGTTCTTAAAAGTCCCAGATGATTTGAATTAAATACCAAGAAAGGGAGAGACATGAGATCGTCATTATTTCACTCGAGTGTTATTTTTCTGGCCATCCACATGATCCACTGCCAGATACTTTGCAACAGACAAGCATCAACTGAATGGTACGTTAAAAAACACACAATCCAAATGAATTGGACTCTAATAGGAAACATCTGCAGGAGTGTCTCTGAGTGTTGGGATTTCCAGGGGGGATACGAGTCAAGTGAGCAGCCTTTCAACTTCCCACAGATATGCCCACTTCAGTTACAACATGGAGACAAACTGCTGATGTCTGCTGATGAAACACTCAAGTCATATGGCATCAAACTCCTAAATGTGTCAAAAGAGAACTTTGAAAGCTGTTCTGCAACTGGACAGAGAGAGGATCAGTTTGTCTTCCCTCGCAACATAAATGAAAGTGAGGAAGTTGAGGCCAAGTGGCTCATGCCGGGTCACCGTTACTTTATTGCACTGCATGATGGAGACACACAGCTGTGCAAGCTAGGGTTAAGGCTCAACGTCTCAGTCAAAACCCAACTTTGCCGGAGTTCTTCGCTGCTTCGATTTTGTTCGGGGAATGGTGTCTGTCAAACAGGAGTCTGGGAAACTGCATTCCACTGTCGATGCCACCATCAGTATTCCGGGAGGTTTTGTGAAAAGTTTGATGCTTGTTTGGATAACCCTTGTGAAAACAAAGGAGTCTGTTTGAGCAATGGATCGACAGATCCAAACTACAGAACATATAAATGTCTGTGTCCGCCACATTTTACAGGTGAGCACAAATGTCACTGATCCCATTTATTGAGTTCTCTCAAATTGTTTGAATAGGAGCTAGGTCAGAGCATCTAAAAACGGTGCTATACTTCACTCACGGCTGCAGCATGTTGTATTTACTGCAAATCAAATAGTTTTTGTTGTACAGAAACAAGAAAATTGTTTATGAGAGGCATACTCGTGCTGAAAGAAAAGCAGCCCGAAACATGATACAGGCGGCTTCTTAATTATGTATTTATTGGACACATCAAGTTAATGTTATTCATCATAACCCCCGACACTCTCATGCAATGCAAACAGAATTAATTTTTAAATCACTTGCACTCCAGATGACTTCCTTCTTAATCTCTTTGCTACATTATCTACAGTAATGATTTCATTTTTTGTTCTTTTTTTTCCAACCAAATTCAAATAAAGAGCATTAGACCTCTGTGCATGCAAGCAAACGTCATTCTGCTCATCTTCTTTTTTTTCTGTGTCTGGTCCTCTGTAAATAATCAACTGATGGGCTGTTTGTTTCAGGGGTTAACTGCTCTGAGATCATTGGGAAAGCAAACTGTGACAGCATCTGTGAAAATGGGGCATGCCTTCAAATATCACCTGCATCCTTCAAATGCATCTGTGACACTGGTTTCTCTGGTAAGCATCTCTTATTTTAGATGGCTGTTTGTATAATATAGATGGGCTGTCTGGCGCAGTGGCAGTGAAAAGCTACTCTTGAAACAGCATGTCAGAGTTTTAATCAGCAGCAGGCAAATCATTTGCTCCAATTCTGTATACAAACCACAATGGAAAGAGTTTTCCGTTTCCCAGAACCATGTAATTTCCCTCTAACAGGATGGCTATCTTCAAATCATTATAAATCATAAAAAGATCAGCATTTCCTTGTGGGCTATAAACTTGATCCCACTCAATGTTACTTTTGTCATCATAATATACGAAGGTACCGCTTCAAATCAAATACCTTATATTACAACCAGTGATGTGCAGCTCTAAAGGGCCTGGGCTGTTCTGCGAGCTAACGGTTGTTTCAGCTGAGCATATAAAAAAATTAAAGCTAAAATGATTCAATGCACATTATTTTAAGAAGAAATCTCATTTATGGCAGTGTTCATAATTAGATTTTGAAGGTGGCACATTTCAAACTTCCAAGTCCGGGATGAGATACACATGATTTAATGTGTTAACCCTGTAAACCTAATTGTTTCATATGTGATACATGAGTTTTTGAGACCTCTACATCATTAGTGTGATTTTCTTTTTTTTTTTTTCCCCTGAAAAAACAGAATAAATTGCCTGATGTAGCAAAAATGATACAAAATAAATCTCATATATGTAAATTTATATACTTTTTTTTATTTGTCTGTAGGTTCAATAAACACCTCGGTTTCAAAACAAAAATGTGAATTTTCTGGCAATTATGGTTCAGGCTTTAATTTAGTAAGATACGCAAGGGCAGAATTAATATACAGCTGAGAGGTGGACATAGTTATTTGGAAATCCATCACTTTTCCTCTGCTCTGGATATATTCATAAAGACAAATTCTATGGTTATATCTTATTTAGGCTTAGTGTTAAAGTATAGTGATACCCCTCCACATGAATCACTTACAAAAGCAAATCAAAGACCATTGTGACACATTTTTCATTGCCAGCCAAGGCCAGCCACTTCAGAGACATTACTGGATGCTCATGTATAGACACTGAGTGGGACTTATGGTGAAGATGAATGGCACATTAGTGATTCACTCATTATTTAGTCTCATCTGCTGTATTTTTGTACAGTTAGGTCAATCGTTTTCACACACAAATGCTTACAAGACCTAGATGCTCCTCGGGCTGCCCTCGATATCTCTCTCTGCTATAAAAATCTGGCCCGCAATGAACTTTTTGGAGTAAAATCTCCAAGTGGCTTTTCACATTGATTCATTGTTTTGTTTGGAGCACAATTTGTCCTGGCGGCATTCTTGAAGTGTCACAGCTTTGCCTTTACAGTCCAGCCCATGCTTTCAGCTTATTATTTTGGAGATGTTGTTTCAAGGTTACTTCAGTACTGTCTGGCGAAGAGATTATTAAGGCCATACAATAGAAGTAACAAGTCCTTTTTAAAGGTATTCTTAGATGTTTTATGAAATGTCTCAGAAGATTTAAAGGAGAAAAAGATTACTGCTGCAAGATTATAGGATCATTCTCAAAATCTTTCAAAGGGGAAATTATCACTTTCCCATTCATCTCCTTGTAGGTAGTCAATCCCAGATGCATGCTGAATATAATATTGAATGTTTCTGATCAGGTAGAGGAAATTATATTTAGGAAAGGCTTCATGTTAGTTGTTCAGCATGACACCACTGAAGTAGATTGTTTGTTACTTCATATGAACTTCATCATATTAATTTCAAAATTTCCTTTTATTCAAGTCTGAATGTTTCTTTAAAATTCTCCATTAAGAATAAAAAGAGTAAAAAAATCAAAAGATTTATGTTAGCTGTTTTTATTGTTTTTATAAAGAACAAAGCATTTTGCAAGCCTTTTAAGCCAAGTTGTCAGCGATGACAGTATAATAATAATAATAATAATAACCAGCTACTTACGTTAGTTAAAACCAGACCATTGGCACTATTAAAAACATTTCTGCCCTTGTTTGATTTTAAATAGATAATTCCTATAATTTACATGAGAAACAAGTTGTGGACTTACATGCTGTGTCTGCTTTTGCAGCTTCTTGTAATTTGCTTTAATTGCTGCTGCTCCCTCAAATAAGCAGACTCCGCCGGGTGCTTTCGCATAGTCATGGTGTCTTGGTGTCCCATCGGCTTCTTGGGAGTTCTGTGGAGCTAGTGCTTCCTCTACCTCCCTGCTGCAGTTGGCTCATTAATCAACTGGAAGTTAGTGGCTGCTCCAGTGCTGGCTGCCCTCATAGGCCAAAGTCTATGCGCACAGAATAATGAGCCAAACTCATGGGATGTTTCAAATGAGATTTTCTTTTGATTTGACTCTCCTCTGCTCTACCTCTGGGGTATTTGTTGTGAAGTGCTACCATCTTTATGAGACCATTTCCATTTGGGGTATGGTGTTAATTGTTTTTCAAAATCTTGTTGGTGGGAAAGCCAAATTTTGAATGCTTAATTTGGTGCAATGTATGCAGTCATTAGCCTTGTTAAAACATTTAATTGGGTATTGACACACTGTTGTTTTATGCATATTAGATGGCTGCAGTTCAAAATCACTGCAAAAAACAATGGTGTTTGAGATGAGAGCACAAATGCAGATGACTGTAATAAATATATAAACCACTGTTGCTGTTAACCAATATTATTAGAGTTTTGCAGAGAGCATTATAATGATTATGCTTCATTCATACATATGACAGATGGAAAATTTCCTGAAAACATAGAAGTCTGTGGAGGTGCAGCTTTGACTGAACCAGTTTTGAAAGCTCCATTTCTGATGTAAAATGAGCCGAAGGAAAAGCAAACTCTGAAGTTATGCACAATAAGATTGATGCTCACAGAGGAGGCTAGGAAAAGCCTCTGGGACAGAAGAACCTGTATCAGCAGGGGGATTAAAGAAATTATGCAAGAAAAAGTCAGTACAAAGATAAATGTATAGGCATCATGAAAGGAAAAAAAAATGAAAACCTTCACTAGGGAGTAACATCAAAATTTATTCACCTTGACCTTGCAGTGAATTCAGTCTAATTTTATCCTTTGCGCACAATATCACTGCAACATTACTTTGTCCCTCGTTAAGCTGCTGGTCATGAAATTGTTGTTGTTAAAAACAATCAAAAACTACTAGCGACAACTTAGGTCAAAATAACTTTTTCTAAGAAAATGCTTACAATATGCTTAAAGCTCCAGGCTCACTACTACTACAGCTTGAAGGTCCTGCATGTTTATCAGTTATAATTCTTTGTTAACTTTTTATTAATAATTCTGGTACAGAGATAACAAATATATATATATATATATATATATATATATATATATATATATATATATATATATATATATATATATTTTTTTTTTTTTGGTGCATACCCAGTGGTGCATAAATAATCACAAAATGTAGCACTACATTTGTGAGCATAAAATACTGAATAATGCAAGATTTATTGATAAATATACTTGTATACTTTTTAAAACATAAAAAGTTAAAATATGAACAATGAAAGAAAAGCAAATAATATTACAAATAAAATAGTATTTGAGCTGTAGGATACAGTAGCATCAGCACAGTTGCCTTACATTAATCATAAGGGTGGGGGGGAAATGATATGGCATAGCATCACAATATTTTGTGTGGCAATGTTATATCCATACACAAAATATTTATATTTTATTAAATAAGTTGAAATACTCTGGGAATACTGCAAACTATAAGGCTGTTCTCATCCACTGCTGTCCTGAGATAATGTTAGCCGAGCACACTTATATTGATCAACTCAACCAAAAACCATCCCAACACTGGACACACTGTAGTTTGACAAGCTAATGGCTCAGTTACACTCAGTCACAATTAGAACATTAACCCTGTTGTATGTACAACAAAATAAATTTAAAAAAGCAATGGCTGCCTGGTGATTGTATTGGATTTTTTCACAATCCTGCGTCCAATTGCAACTCGTGGGGACTAAATAGTTGCCCAGAGGGTGCGGGTGTTACACACTCATGACCAGTCTGACTTGGACTGACTGCAGTCACTCTCAGAGAGATTGTCGAAGGTTTGCAAATAATTGCTGTCTAATTTATAAACGCAGAAAGATTGCCAACATGTTGCCATCAGTCTGAATGAATCTTTGTCAATGAGCACAACTCGAGGAGTGCAAATGTAATAGTTATACCTGAATTTCTGTTAAACGTGAATTTCTGTCCATGTAGACAGCAACAGATGTGTGATTTTCAATGATTTATCACAGTTAATTGCTACATTATCAGAAATGGATTGCATGTAATTGCCAACTTGACCCATTCAATCACTGACTGATATCAGACTGACTCAGTCTTTTTGCAGTCTTTAGTGACAGTGATATGCTTGACAATCTCATTACAATAAATGTTATTGCAACACTCGCACAAAATGTTAAAAATCACAATAGTATTGTATCGTGAGTGAAGTATTGTGATAATATTGTATCGTGGGCTGTCTTGTGATTCCCATATCTAATTAATAAGCTCTCACAAATGCAGTTAATCAGTTAAATATGTAGTATTGAAGAAAAAAAAAAGAATTATCAGGAGGTCAGATATATCTGTGCAACCTTGACACTTTTTCTGTTTTTCACTCTTCTGGACAATTGCTGCCAACATACAGAACAGGAGTGTTTTATGTACCCTAAAAAATACAAACCAATGTGGTATACACACATAACTAATTGGCCTCAAGTATAAAGCTTCTCAGTTTACATAATTTAGTGTTCATAGATCATTCAGCAGCTACTGTGCCAAGCATCAGTGTGACTGCTAGTTTTAGGAAGGTAGTGCTATAATAGAAATATATGTTTCCTCACTCAAATGTGGAGAAACTGTTAGAAATCATCACAGACCAAAGATTTTTCAAACAATTTTTCTCTCCTAAAATCCAGACCACTGTTAATTAGCTCAGTTTTATCCCGCATTTAATTACATATTGCAAGTGTTCCTGTGTATGGTGATGATGTGAATGCTGTGTGAACTGATTTAATGGGATGGCAGCGGCACTATATAGCACAAGTACAAATTTAAATACCCCCACACACAGCATGAAACATATTCCTCTGAGACTGAGGCAGCTCTCCATCACACAGGCTAAACAGAAAAAACAAAAAAAAACAAAAAAGGAAAGGAGGCGATGCGATCGACTTCATCTTTATAGCTTTCAGGAAAAGAAAAATTAAAATTTTGGTGAACTGTTCCTAAAGCAGTAATTTGTGCTTGACACTGTGAGTTTGGTTTCCCTGAAGTGAATATGATAGAAATTTATTGTTTTGCTCTGTTAAGACACACGACTTCTGTACACTACACGTAGAGCTAAAAAGCCTAAATGGCAACTGTTACTGTACTGCTAGTTTGTTAGTCTTTTCCATATCTGAATGACATGTTTAGAGTTTTGATTATTTTCGACTCATTGTGTCGACTTTGGTAGGATCATTTGTGAAATCAGTGACTGGGATACTAAATCATAAGTTCAGTAAAAACAAGACACTGTAACACTGTGCACAGGCAGCCTTGCATCAGGTTTATCTGTGGGAGTACATTTTTAATGTATGCATGCATAGTGCCAAGAAATGGCCCTACACATGCTACCACCCTGTGTAAACCATTAAACCTGTCAATCACCCGTTCCTTTGTGGATTCTGAATCACATCTGCCATTTCATTCCAGGCATGATATTTCTTTGAAGTCATTTGAAGTCAGTGGGTTCAAGAGTATGTAGAATGCAATGCTAAGAACACGTTTTAGTTTCTAACTAAAAGTGCAGTAATCTTTGCTGTTGGTTTTGCAGGCCCACCATGTGAGAAGAGGAAAGCCCCCTGTGACCCAAATCCATGTAGAAATGGCGGTGCATGTAAAGAGAGCCGCAAAGTATTTGTCTGTCGTTGTTCGGAACAATTTGCGGGCCTCTACTGCGAATCGCAAGTCGACATCGACTGCACGTCACAAGCATGTCAGGAGGAACAAATGTGCACTGCAGGGGATCGCGTGAGGACTTTATTTCCCTTATTTGTTTTTTCTCGGTGGGACATAAACAAGAGGTGGCACATGAAAATTAATACTGTCTTGAAGCAAGATCAAATGCCTTCATTCTGAAAGCTCCAGGAGTAATTAATATTTCCTGGTGAAGATGAGCTGAGGGAAAGGGTGTCTGCTTCCTCTAGCATTTTGATTGAATGACCCAGTCCATATTTAAGTGCCAGTTTGAAATGGCTCTCATCAGAACCTTTTCGTAATTGGATGCCTGCTGCAATTTGCACCTTTCACGGGAAATGTTAGCGTACTCATACATTTTGCAGAGGTGGTAGTGTTTCTAATGCTCCAGAGGATACTCTGGGGAAAATACAGCAGTGGTCTAATTGTCTTTCTCTACGACCTTTGTTTTGTTCATTACGGCTTGCCAAGTGCACTACACGTTTTCGAGACCCACCTAAGGATACCCGAGCAGAGCAGACTAAAAGGGATATTTATCAAAATAATGTGCATTATTGCTGCTGCTTGACATAGATTTTTTTTTTCTAGAAGTATAATCTGTTTAACTTTGAATAATAAGAACATTAACATTTGTTAGCCTCTCATATCTGAAATCATATTAAAATGAATTTAAAATCTATAATTTATTTAGATTATATTTAATCCAAGTGTAGATGTCTGTAGCAAATGTTACTGTGAGTCAATGAAGGCCCATTTTTATCACTACAGGAAATCGCTCTTTTATTGATAATGTTCCTACAGTTAGAAATCAAATGTACCTTTTGTGCAATCTAAGTGTCGTACCCCGAGCTTGCAGGTGATCCAGTTTCTATTGCTCCGTGCAGGCCCCTGAATGTGTCTGTGCAGATGGTAGTGTGGCCACAGCATGCAGGAGGCAGAGCAGCCTGTGCAGTCCATCACCATGTTTGAACAATTCCACCTGTGTGTCCAGGGGAAATGATTACATCTGCAGGTAAGAGGGAGATCTAATAATGGGCACATCATAGTCTCCTTTCTAGAAGATGATTTGAGTTTCTTATGAATGTGTCTCCCTCTGAGAATGAATAAAAAATAGATTCCCCCCCCACCTTTTGATGTGAGCAGGATTTAAAGTTGTCTTAAAAGCTTAAAAGTCACTGTTGGTAGTTGAAACAGAGACTTCCTATATGGGAGTGTTTCCATTCGTCTTGACCTCTACTACTCAAGGCTTCCATTCTGCCTTTCAAATCCAGATATTATACTGTACCAGATCGCAAGCCAGATAAACTAGTATAATTTCAAGAGCCCTTACACAACAAATTTGACTAAATAAGAATCAAATAAACACTAAACAGAAGGATCGTTTAAAAAGGGCAGTGTATGTTTGGCATATTACACAGTATGTTCTTTGATTTGTTATGATATACTAACACCACCCATTTGACAAAATAGGTCAGAAATACTAACATGATTAGCTATATACCCCTGTTTATATCACAATCAGATCATGTGGAAAACTGAATTAGAGTCCCAGATATCTTACAAAAGAAACAATACAGCATTGCTTGTTAGCGCTTAAAGCTCAAGGTGAATTGATTTTGATGACACTGACTGCCTCTCAACAGATGTCTGAGTGGGTTTACTGGGAAGAATTGTGAAGAAATAATTGACTACTGCAGGCTGCTCAATATCACCTGCCTAAATGAGGGATTGTGCTTGAGTGTAATTGGCGGATATCAGGTAAGTAATTCGATGTTTCAGTCATAATGAAATGCAGTAAAAACCCATGAAATATGACTCATGCTGCATACAGACTCAACACAGCGTGAACTCATTCATAAGTGCAGTTATGATTCATAAAAATAAATGTTCTGTTTCAGTAGTAAGATTTTTTTTCTTTAATCCTTTTTTTTGGTGATTAAAACAGGGGAGTAATGCATTCTCCATTATTGCATTCGATCATTTCCTGAGTAATATTTGGCTAAATTGTGTATCATATACAATAGTGTATTGTAGCCTTTTGTACTTCTCTGAATTTTGAGCATGTTACAGTTTCTGTAAGTCTGTTTTAGTGTATGATTTGTGTGCTTCTTTGTTAGCAAGTATTGGTTTTCAGACTATAAAATCAGCTTTAATGATGCATCAATTATGAATTGGATTGGCTATTGCTGATGAATGCTTCAGAAGGCCGACTATTACATGATGTGATTACAGTACAAATATCAATTGAAGGTACCTTTTTATCCCTCATGTTTATATTAAAATGAAAGACAAAGAGAATAACTGAAATATCAGTGGTGGTATATGTCTGCAGAAAGCAGTAATCCAATTCTAAGTCATTAATCACTGTGTATATGTGGAAGCTTTGTCCGGACTGACAGGTCCTGGTCTGATTTGCCTTTGCATTTCTCAGTCTTCTCAAATTTCTGCCTTTTTTACAACACCTGAGAGTTGTCTGTAATGCCCCATAGCTCCTAATTATTCTCCAGCAGTCTCGTTCCATTAGGCCACTGATAGTGTTCTTTATCTACAATCTACTTTTAGATACTTTATGTGGGTGCACTTCCAGCTGTGGTCAGTCATAATTAAAAATTGTTGTTCACTGCAAGTGCACTATTTTGTGTTTTTTCTTCTTCTTTTAATTCTTTATATTTTTATGATTTTTTTGGGGGGGGGGTTGAATATGAAAAACCTTTTCTGTGGGTGGTGATAGTTTGATCAGTCTGTAATGAAGAAACTGTATGTGCACAGCTTGAGATCGCATAAAATAATTTTATTGCTGGATGTACAGAGCAGTGTTCGTGTTTTCGCTTTGTATAGTACCTTCTATCTGTAACACAGAAATGTCTGAGTTGCTCATTTAGAAAGAAACACTGTTATCTAGCCTATTCAGATCAGATTCCTCTTATTCGTCGTCCATCTGCGATTTTTGTCTTTGCAGTAATGTCATTCAATTTGTGGTAATCTTAGTATTTAGAAATGTTTATTTCCAGACCAACAAAAAAAAGTACAGTGACGTTTATTTAAAGCTGTTCTCTGTGCTCTGACTGTCACAAATTATATCCATCTCCATTATGGTGTCGCAGTGGTAGAAATCTTGAGATTGAAAATGTCTCAATGCCAGTTAAACCATCTGTGATATCTCTCGAGGTGATTTTGTAATTTTTGTGAGCTGACTGTTTATTTGAAGCTGTGATTTATTCATACAGTTGTGCCCTAATACTGTATGCTCTGTATGATAAATTTTGTTCTAGCTTGATATATACTCTACTGATCACATGAATATTATTCTGTATTCCTGCAGTGTGTTTGTGCCCCAGGTTGGGTTGGAGAATATTGTCAATATGTAGGTGATGCCTGTCAGATAAAACCAAACAGCTGTTTGAATGGAGCAACATGCATTGCAACAAATCAGCCAACATCTCCCCCTCAGTACACCTGCAAATGTCCCCTTGGCTTTACAGGTGAGATATTGTGGCTTTAATATCTCTTTTTGTTCCCTTTCAGTGAGTCTGTCCGTCTGTGTGCTGGCAAAATGTCTCAGGATATGGACTAATTTGTGCACGCAGTTGTGGAATGCCAGTTATGGGATAAGGAATGACTGATTTCTTACCCTTAATGTTTGGGTAAAATCTGTTGTAGCACTGGCAGAGCCTGACAGTTACATGCTGCTCACATTTCTTGACATCTTGTTATATAAGCACCAAGTAAAGTCAAGACACACACACAAAGCTACGCATTGCTGTAGTTTTCTGAATATTTCACTGTTTTAAGTTGGCGAAGCCACAGTCCACATGCAAGACATTTGACATGGAGCTTTCATGCTACAGTAAGAGCAAATCATAAATTATACATTTTGACTTTTGTTGATGTTTTAGCAAAAGGCATAAAAACAGCATAAAAACTATAAAGAACTTATGAGACACTCATGTATTCCATTAAAAGTACATAACTTGCGTCATTAATGAATATTGTCTCTAGTCACAGAAAATACAGTTTCTTTTTTTTATTTTTTTGTTGTTTGTTTCTCATTGGCTGGCAAGTCTCCATTAAAATTTTAGGTCACATAAATCTCTTTGCAACGGAAATCCGTTCTTCACTGTCACTTTATCATAGAAACAGCGTATAATGCGTAGCTAACAGAAGAAGTCATACAAATGTGGTTCAAGAGTTCACGAGGAGTTCAGGCAGCAGTCTTTTATGCTACATATTTGTAGACACACAATATTAACCCAACCTTGAATCCCTACCGAGATGCAAACACAAAATAACTTCATAAAAAATGTTCTAAGTATTAATTTGTTGTGGATGTATTAAAAGTATAAGTCCACAGAATGAGATTTGATTTCCTCAGACATATGCTAATAAACATGCTGTAGACGTGAAGCAGTCTGTGTTACCAGGCTTGTATCACAGGAGGGTTTACATTTTGACCTCTAATGCTGTAATTTGTTTTTCAAGAATCTGCCTTGATTAATGTGTCAAAAGACTTTATCGCAGCTGGCTCAAGGGCTGCTGTTCCATAGCTGACCTCTGACCACCTCGAGGTGGTTATTTGTAATAGTATTAGTACCATGTGTTCTCGATTTGTTGCGCTTATGTCTGATGCAGCCTAGAGGCAAAACATCTTCAGTTTGTCTAGAGAAGCACCAAACTATCATCTGCAACTTAAAATACAAGTTTTTATCTTTCATGTGGAAATTAACACTAAAATGTCTACTTCAGGCCAGGAATTTATGGTAAATCACAAGCCAAGCATAGATTTTAAGCAAGGGGCCAGCACTATTTATGAAAGGATTTTTCTTAACCTTGAGGTTTATTTATCAGTAGCCGTGCCTGCTTGACATTTCTAAGGCCTGCTGCTGATTGCATTTAATCCAAGTAATCTGGCAAACTGCTTCCTAATTAGCTTCCAGCTCAGAACATGGGCGAAACTTGTTAAACTATCAGTGACAGTGGTTGAGTAAACAAGGGAGAGGCACGGAAAAAACAAAAGGAGCTGTTGCAGTGTAAAAAATGCACAAGAAGGAAGATTAACCCTTTTTTTCTTTACCGTGCTTAAAAAGGTCGAACAAATTCACAGAGACACACAAAATGTGATTAGAAGTTGTATTCTTTATCTTAGTCACAGCTGTCATTTTACTCTGTAGAAGATCATGTTTGAAGAATTGTTTATCTAAACAGTTCAATCTGCTAAAGAAATAAAGACTCTTCATCTCTTTTTCACTCCGTTTCTCAATTCAATTTTGCATGCTATTATATGACTAGCAAACCGTCATATTGATACAAAATGTAAACAGGGCTCTTAGATTGAGTTATATTATTTAAGACATTAAATGATACAAAATGCGATGACACAGATTGTTATCCCTGTCATACACTGTGTATACTGTAAGGAGTTGTAATGGTACAGCTCTGCATTGTTCCTCAGTTGTTTTATTACTTAAACAGCCAGCACATGCGATTTTTTTTTTTTTTTTAACCAACCCAGTGCACTCAAGTCTTGGCCTATAACATATTTCACAATCTAGCTTTAAGTCCTGACATACTCAGGTGTCAGTCAGATAAGCCCTTACATAGCACTACATGAACATGTTTTTTTTTTTCTCCCCCTCCTGTTCAAAGCTGAAATCTGTTGCCACTTCAGTAATGGAAAATTGTCTCTTGCACCATGGCACTTCTTACTGACTGATAGAATTCATCATTTTCTGGCATCTCAGGACTTTTGCTCTGGAATTTCTAGCCATGCAGCATAGGAAGGCAAATTTAATTTCAAGCTTTGCCCTAAAACCCTACTGTACTCGTCGTAGATCATGACTCAGGATGCATTACTCAAGCTCTGGCATCCAGGTTTAATTTGGCTTTATTTTTTAACGAAAAACAATTGTTGGCATAAATTTTGCATCTGTGTGGACTTTTTTTTTTTTTTTTAAATTGGGTTAACTACAAGATATAGGTATTGGACAGTAGCATTTTTTACACAGTAAAAGTTCCAAATCTACAAAAGATTCAGGACTGTGTATTAAAAATAGCCTATTTACTTTTTTCTGCATAGGCATAAAAAAAAGTTTTGATTATTTTACATTTTTGAGACATTGCTACATATTAGATAATATTTTGCCCCATAAATCTGAACAATCCATATAATTAAATATTCATTAAAAAGCTACACTACTGTATAATTGATTTTATTCACACCCATAAAGGATTGTAGTTGTTTCCGAGATTTTAGTTGGGCAAATTTATATAATTTGCTGTTGCACTGCATAGCCTTTTTTTTCCCTATATAATGACCTGTACCATCAGTGGTGCAGATGTTATCAATCATAATGTTTGTGCTGTAGCACGAGGTTGCTGCTGTCAAGGAGGGACTTTCACTACATGTCATTGCACCGCTGTTATTGATGATAGGACTTTTTAAATTAATAACCTGCATGGGAAAATAACCACCCCCAGTCACAGCACTGGAACTAGCAGCTGCTGAGGCAGCTGAGCACCAAACAAATCTCTTCTAAGTCAACCTCTGTCCTCCATCTAATTTGCTTTTTTTTTTCTTCTTCTTTTTTCCAGACAGAGCTTGTCATTAAGCGTCCATTTTCTTAATGAGAAATCGAACTTGTGCTATCAAGGGTGTATTTTTCTCAATGTCTGGCTGCATATACTTGGGGTCACCACTTGAACCTAGAGAATCTTAAAAGGTGAATGCACTGCAGGCTAATTATTATTTCAGCAGAAACGTAGTAAAACGGTTGCAGGCAACTCTTTAAAAAAATTTGGGGGACATTTGCGCATTTGTTTTCTTGCCGAAAGTCCGAAGAAGGGATTGATATTATTGTCATATCTGTACACTGAGTACGAAGCTAAAGCCAGCAGCTAATTAATCCAGCTTAACATAAAAACCAAATAAACAAAAACAATCCAACAAAAAACACATCTGCCCACCAGCATCTGCCTGGCACCATCAAAGTGATAACAAAACTCCTGGTTGTCAATGCCCTGAGTTAAAAAATAGAGCAGCACATAAACCCTTAGTTGGGGTTTTTACTTCTTCTTCTTCTTCTTCTTCCTTTTTTTTTTTTTTTTTTTAACAGAGCAAACACTGTAAATATGCATTAATTAGTGTGTTTTAGACAGAAGCAGGTTAGCGGTTTCCTCCTGCTTTCAGTCTTAATGCGAAGCTGATTCATTCAGGAAAAGGTGCTTTTGGTAATTCTGCATTTTACCAATTCAAAGTAAAGATGAACTGTAATATGTTTGGACGCAAAGGTTGCTACTATGCGATAGTGGACAGTATAAATGCTGCTAATTGCATCTGCTTTTAAACCTCTTTTCTCAGGGACAAACTGTGAGTCTGAGATCAATGAGTGTGACTCAAGCCCTTGTCAGCACAATGGCAAGTGCTATGACTTGCTAGGAGACTACAGTTGCCAGTGCCCGACAGGTATGTTCTGCTATGTCTTAAACTAGAATTTGTAATGAAATTTAAGTGATACATGTTTTTTTAGCTGGATATAATATCTCTGTATAATCTTCAGAAGAATTTAATCTTTTATAGAAGCAAAGATGTCAGCCAATAGCTAAACTGGGAAATAGATATTAGACAGTTGTCTTGTTGCACTGATGTATACACAAAGCAGACGTTCACAACACTTTCACAAGATTTGCCGTCATATGGATTTAGGTAATTTATTTATTCTGTATCCCTGGCTTGAAATAGCATGCCATTTGGTGACTTTGGTGGGATGAGCCAGGGACATTGATCATGTTGACACTCTGGATTAAGCTATAAGTGAGGCCATAATGTTGTGTAACTTTGCATATGATATGGGTCTATGGAGTTCAACTTGCAGGCAAAAAAAAAAAGCTAACATCATATTTCACTTTTACATTTTTTTTTCCTTTTCTTAAATCAATTATGACTGGTGATTCTGTACATGTTTTTGTGCCCTGGGAAATTAAAGTTGTGACTTTTCCCCCAGTCATTAAGATGGTCTTCAAAATACCTTCTCAAATAACTACCTGGTAGCCAGAATGCAGAGGGTTGAGGCTTGCTTGTAGACCAAGATAACATGCCTGAAAAATGCTTATGAACTAAATCTGGTCTAGAATCTTCAGCAAGAGCCTCTCTGGTTGCCTCATCATAAAAGAATTGTTCTCAAACTTTGCTTGCATGACCACCATCAAAAACCACACAAAGGCACCTGGGTGGCTCAGTGGTGGAGCGGGCGACCATGTGCATTGCAGTGCGAGCGGCGCAGGTTTGACTCCTGGCCTGTTACCGATTTACCCGCGTGTCTTCCCCTATATCTTTCCCCTATTTCCTGTCCCTCTAAACTGCCAATAAAGCTGCTGTGGCCAAAAAACCCCACAAAACACACAAAATAGGATTTTTAAGGTACAACACACATCCCGTACACTGCCTCTTCACCCTCCTGCCTTCTGGGAGGCACTACAGGACACTACGCCTGAAACACAAGACTGAAAAACAGTTAAACAACTCTTTGGTGGAAGGATTCACCCTGATTTTCTGAAGGCTCTGGATGTTGTAGGACTGTCTTGGTTGACACACCTCTGCAACATGGCATGGAGATCTGGGCGGTCCCACTGGATTGGCAGACTAGAGTGGTGGTTCCCATCTTCGAGAAGGGGGACCGGAGGGTTTGCTCAAACTATTTGGGGATCACACTCTTTAGTCTCCCTGGGAAGGTCCATTTTGACCAACTCTTTATCCTCTTGAGGATATTCAAGTGTGCATGAAAGTTTCCCCATCCCTTCTACATATGTTTTGTTGATGAAAAAGAAGGCATTCGGCTGCATCCCTCGGGTATCCTGTGGAGGATGCTGCGGGAGTATGGGGTGTCTGGCCTGTTGTTATGGGCCATTCAGTCCCTGTACAACTGCAGTGAGAGCTTGGTCCGCATTGCCAGCAATAAGTCGGACTCATTTCCCTTTGTCACTGATTGTGTTTTTATGGGCAGAATTTCTAAGCATAGCCAAGTAGAGGAAGGCTTCCATCTTGGTGGCCTCAGAATTCTATCTCTGCTTTTTTGCAGATGATGTGGTCCTGTTGGCTTCATCAGGTGGTGGCCTACAGCTTGCACTGGAGCAGTTCACAGCTGATTGTGAAGTGGCAGTCTGACGCCATTGTCCTCGGCCGGAAAAGGTTGGAGAAAAGCCGGAGTGCTCACTCTGGGGCAGCAGCTGTAGTGATGCGGATGCTGCCCTAGTCTGTCATGGTGAAGAGAGAGCTGAGCATAAAAGCAAAGCTGTCGATTTACTGGTCAATCTATATCCTTGCTCTCACCTAAGGTCACAAGCTCTGGGTAGTGATCAGAAAAACGAGATTGTGGATACAAGTAGCGGAACTTAACTTCCTCTGAAGGGTGGCTGGCCTCTTTCTTAGAGATAGGGTGAAGAGCGTAGTCATTCAAGAGGGGCTCAGAGTAGAGCTGCAACTCCTCTACATCAAAAGGACCCAGTTGAGATGCTTCGGGCATCTCATTAGTATGCCTCCTAGGTACCTCCTGGGTGAGGTGTTCCAGGCATGACCTACTGGGAGGAGGCCCCAGGGCACACCCAGAACATGCTGGAGAGTTTATATCTCTCAGCTGGCTTGGTAATGCCTCTGTGTTCCTCCAAATAAGCTGGAGGAGGTGGGTGGGAAGAGGGAGGTCTGGGTTTCTCTGCTTAGGCTGCTGCCCCCACGACCCAGCCCCAGATTAGCAGAAGAAAATGGGCAAGTTGATGTATGTATGTATGTATGTATGTATTGGCCAATATTTATTTCTCTCTGACTTTAAAGATGAACAAATTTCCCTAACATTTTTTATGTGCTGTTATTTATGACTCTTTATTAAGATTGTATGGCAATACAAAAAATAATCTTGGCTGTTGTGTTTCTGGGAAGTGTTGCCAACATGGAATTTGCCTTCTGGTGGACAAACTATGGATCATCATAATATGGTTGAAGGGAATTTCTCCCATCTCTTCTTTATATTTTTAATTCTCATTTATTGGCCGTTAAAAATGCTGATACCAATGTATCACTGCTAGCTAATATCAGCGTCAGGCTCTAATCATTAACAGTGAAAAAGATCCATATTAAAAGGTTGTAGGAAAACAGGTTGTCACAACAGCATCAGCAAATTCTTGTTTGTTTATTGTTTATTACAGTAATACTTTCATACATCATTTTCATTCAACCTTGTTTCACTTTACCTGTACCCCCAACCTCACCCCTGTGGGGGTTCTATGCCCCTCCAGGGAGCTTACCTGGAAACCAAAGGTGATTAGCTTTTGCCAGCAGGGTCCCTACTCTGAGACACATCCAACCCAAAGAAATGAGTCAGCATGACTTAATTTAACACATGAATCACATTGTTTAGTTTTATTCTGATGACTAAAATCATCTTGTTTTTCAGTGTTTTTATTCCTATGTGCTATGTTTTTATTTTATTAATCTACTTGTTTATACTATTCACAGCATGCTACTGATCACAACATGCTCAACTGTGCTAGATACAAGAATCAAGGCACAGCCAGCATCTTTGTCACCTTATTTGCAGTATCAGTTTACATTCTTGGCCTGTGATTGACAGCTGAACAAAATGACTGAGCTCATTGCCAGAACTCATGAATGGAACTACATTGCTCAAATATTATACTCTGAAATTCACATTAATTTAATTTTTCTGTAATTGCTTATTGTGCCTCACCGGCTGAGTCTGAATTTACATTCACTGAGTGGTAACTGATGGACAACTCATGGGAGCGCTCTGTTGTTGGCACAGCACAGTTTCTGTGTCTGGCAGTTTCTTTTGCCCACTTTACTGGAACATTTCACTGCATGTAGAGACCCAAGACATGGTGGGCAGAGCATCTTTGTATCCAGGTGACATTTTTCTCGCAAGAATTTGCTGCTGTTATTTTTAGCTTTTGGTCTCAGCTAATGCTGTAGACTCTTGAGGGAAATGTAACACTCTTGGTAATGAAACTGTTTGTTCATGCTTGTTCAATTAAACATTAAAGCACAACACCAGTGTTAATGACATACAGGTCACAGAATCTGTTCGCCTCATCAGTTGCTGAAGCAAGCCACATTAGAGCCACTATTTAAGGTGACATTCAGAGGTTGCATTGTATTTTTAGCAACTGATGAACAATGCCAGTCCTTGAAGTATCAAAGGTACAACTCCCCACAGTCCAAGACTGTGAATGATACAGTAGCTTGGAGTATTATTCATTCATCCATTTCCTACACTGGTTATTCTGTTAGAGGTGTTGGGGAAACAGAAGACCTTTTCAGACTTAAAAAAAAAAAAAAGACCACACACAAGCTGGCGGAATTTGATGCTGGTATAGGTTGTAGCACACTTACATCATGAATCTAACTACATACCCATACCATAAAATGCTTCATATTACACTCAACAGCCACTTCATTAGAAACACCTGTTCAAATGTTTGTTAACGGAAATACCGAATCTAATATCTAACAATCAGCAACTCAGTGCATTTAGCCATGTAGATATGGTCAAAACAGCCTGCTGAAGTTCAAACTGACCATCAGAACGGGGAAAGAAAGGTGGTTTAAGTGACTTTGAATGTGGCACCGTTGGTGCCAAATGGGCTGGCCTGAGTATTTCAGAAACTGCTGATCTACTGGGATTTTCCCACACAACCATCTGTAGGGTTTACAGAGAATGGTCCAAAAATGAGAAAATATCCTGTGAGCAGGAAATCTCTGGGTGAAAATGCCTCATTGATACCAGAGGTGAGAGGAGAATGACCAATAATAATAATAACAACAATAATAATGCCTTAGACTTGTATAGCGCTTTTCAAGGTACTCAAAGACGCTTTACAATTCCATGCACTATTCATTCACACCTCAATCATACGTGGTGGTGGTAAGCTACTAATGTCGCCACAGCTGCCCCGGGGCAGTCTGACAGAATTGGCAGCGTGGCTGCCAATTTATGCCTACGGCCCGTCCGACCACCACCAAACACCAACCACACAACCACATTCACACTTAGGCAATGTGGGTTAAGTGTGAGGGACACAACAACAGCATGCGCTCAGATGGAGACTCAAACCAGCGACCCTCCGGTTGCGAGGTGAGCACCTACCTACTGTGCCACTGCCACCCACGACCAGACTGCTTCAAGCTGATAGGAAGGCTAGAGTAACTGAAATAACCACTTGTAACAACCAAGGCATGCAAAAGAACCTCTCTGAAAACATAACACATTGAACTTGGAAGCAGATGAGCTACAGCAGCAGAAGACCACACTGGGTGCCAGTGGGAGCAGGAAACTCTTGCCTGGTTTGATGAATATCATGTCAGTATGGTCCAAAATCTCAGAGAAATGTGTCCAGTACCTTGTGAATCTATGCCATAAAGTATTCAGGCAGTTCTGAAGGCAAAAAGGGGTCCAACCCAGTACAGCAAGATGTAACCAACATGATGGCCAGTGAGTGTACAATATTCATTAGATTATTATTGTTATTAGAATTTTGTCGATCAAATTATTGGTTTACAGATTACTATAAAAGGTAAAACTCATGCCTCTCAGTTTTAACATTTAAAGGATATTCAAACTATGTTAATAAAAAGTGTCTCTTTTGAACTATGCTGGTGAGCTTAATAATATAATTTAAAAAAAGAAAGCCAATATATGTGTTTTTCTCTACCATTTTCAAACATGACTGTCCCTTTTTTGGGACTACTGTGGTATATGAGGAGAAAGGGGATGTGCTAATGGTTATGTCATTGTTCTGACTGAGTGGGAACCTCCCATCACAGATGTCAAGTTGAATTAGACCCATGACACCCTAGGGGGCTCAACAGTTATCATTTGCCACCCCCGTTACACCTGCTCTGAGCACGGGGCAGGATTGTACCCATCTACACTGCCCTGTCTGAATATTTAGGGACATAAACCTAATATGATAGCCATAATTCCACTTTTGCTGTTGATATCAAAAGTATGTCAACATTGTAGACCTAATCCAAAAAGCTCTTAAACATGTAAGATGATTACAGAGCTGCTATAGTGTTGTTTAACAGCTTACATAACATGGATATTTTCCTCTATCTCCTATTTTTAATATGAGTTATCCATACTTTGCACACAAGCTGTTGTCTTGTCTTTTTCGCCAGTGCCATTAGTTGCTCTTTTCTGCAGTCTCTGAAACTGCCTCTGCAGCCAGCCATAATCCCTGATCATGAATCCCTAACTCCCCGAGTAAACTGGTACTAGATGTGGCCGCAGATCCATGGTAACGAAATTCCACAGGGCAAACCCTGGCTTTCCAGCATTGCTGCTAAATCTCATCTGTTATCTCAGTAAACCTAAGCCTCTTCTGCTCATATGCCTCATCTGCTGCATCTTCTTATGGTGAAGGGAGTTCTGCCATGTGAGAAAATAGCCCACAGGCTGCTGGACCAGAGCACTAAGAAAAGTCTTATTACATGGCTGAAATTATAAGGCACTGTAACTGTGACCTTTTTTTTGGAATATATTATAATGTTTAAACACAATAATACATACTTCCTTACCAAAAATACATGTATGATGCCAAAGTAATTTAGTAATCACTCGCCTAAAACATATCTAAAGGGTATGACAAGTGTATCATCTTTCACAGCAAACATCAGATATTATTCTTTATTACTCAACAAAGGTTTTCTTGTAGGAAAAAAAACAAAAAACAAGTGTCTGCCATGATACAATAACCCTTTTTATCAACCACAAAGCACTGTATACAGATGTACAATACTCCCAAAGGAGCAAGAAGAAGGAGGAGATGAAAAGCACAATACTAGTGTTTGTCTGTTCAGGTTTAAATTAAAAATTCAGAAGGCAGCTGGGGGGTGGAGGACACTGAGCATCATCGGCTGTGCTTCAAAATGGGGCCAATCCTCCAGCTGACCCACAAGTGGGTCAGTTTTGCCCTTGTTTCTTGAATATATAGAGGAGCAGGCCTGGTCCCATGACATAAATTAGACATAGACTAGTGGCACTGATTTCAGATTTTCTTTTTTGCTGGTCCAGTATTGCATGAGTAAAATGTATTAAATCTTTTCTTGCAGGTTCCCATGGAAAGAGATGTGAAGTTGACATAGATGCTTGTGGTCTGTCCAACAATACATGTCCACCACAGACTCAGTGTTTGGATCTCCCTGATGGGCTTGAATACACCTGCAGTGTACCCTGTCCTCAACACCTTCAGGTGTGTAAAATAATAATAATAATAATAATAATAATAATAATAATAATAAAAAGCTCTGTTGTAGGTTATAAAATGTGGAATTTTTGTTTTGTTTTTTAAAGTTAGCTAAAGTTTTTGATCTAGCTCTGCAAAATATCACTACAAACTAAATCATAATATTTAGAACGTGTGTGAGAAGGTATCAAATATTCAGTATCTCTTTTTTATGAAATATTGAATAATCTTTTATAATAGTTTTCTTTTATAAACAGGGATAAGCATAAGCCCCACTAGAAGATTGACACAGAATGATAATCCATAAATGCAGCAATCATCTGACACTGAAGCTGCACAACAGTCAGTTCTAATGGGAAGAAAGTTGTATTAAATTCTTAACTGAGGGAGATAATTTAAATTTTCACTCTGAAACATAAAAACAACAGCAAAATGCTAAAAAAAAAGGCAATATATTCTGACCTTTGACCTGAGAAATGATACTATATTCAGTCAATACACAGTATACTGCACATTCAAATCAATGTAGTAAATGTTTTTGGCCTTTTGGTTTAATGCAGCTTCCCATACACAAAACATAAGCAATTGTGGGGATGGAAAACAAAGTTGGAATTGTCTTTGTCAGGATTTTTGGATTCTGTTTGGCATGGACAGTGTGGGCACAATTGCGGAACTGAAAAGGCCTCAGCCACCTGATTTGTATGTGTATGTTATGCATGCATTTTGTTTTGCTTTTAATGCTGCCAAACCTGAACAGAGAAAGTACTTCAGATAACAGATGGAGATGATCACTCACTGTGTAGCAATGCTTGTGCTGGCCCTTGTACAGAAAAGCCATGATGTCTGCATTACAGACCTTTGCACAAGCAAGCTCTTCCTCTGCCTCTTTGTTCTCCCTGGTGCTGCTAGCAGGTGTAGCTCTTTCCATACAAAAAGCTCTTGGGAAATTTAGCCCTCAGTGACCATTGATCTTGTCTTGTAAGACATGTTACATGGAAGAGATGCTACATGGAACCCCGAGTGACCCCCAGTATAAAGCATGAATCAGTATTCATGACTGTGTCGTGTGGTTGTAATGAAGCTCATTTTCAGGAATCCAGTAGCAAGAAATGATTAGGGGTTTCACTGTAAAAAGATGATTACATTTTTTTAATCTGAATCAGCTCAGGCCAATTTAAAATATCGTACAAAATGAAAGAGTTTCTTTTTTGCACATGAATCATCATGTCTGGTTTCATGAGATATGTATCTAACACATTTATATTCAATCAGCAGCCTTGTGCCAACGGAGGACGCTGTGTGTTAAATAACAGCAATGCCTACCGATGCATCTGTACCCACGGCTGGTCTGGTCAGGACTGCCGTGTAAATGTCAACGACTGTATTGAACATTGGTGTCAAAATGGAGCCACTTGTGTGGATGAGATTGATGGTTACAGGTTAGTGTTCAAATCTTGATGGTCTTGGGGCTGTTCTGGCACCAGAATGTCAATGATTGTAAAAGCTGTGACATTTACTGTTCTTTCCCTTCAGGCTTGAAAGAATTCTTCTTACTCTATACAGTATTAAGAGATTCTCTTTGATCTGTTGCTAGCTGCCTTTGTCCTAGAGGATACACAGGCATCTACTGTGAAGAGGACATTGATTACTGTGTTGACCACTGCTGCTCCGAACATGGTGTTTGCCTAGACCAGCAGTATAACTTCACCTGCCGTTGCATGCTTGGATTCGAAGGACTGCTTTGCGAAGTGGAAACAAATGAGTGCCACAGCTTCCCCTGTTTAAATGGTGCCACCTGTGTGGACCTAATCGGTGATTATCGATGCAACTGTCCCCCAGGATTTGAGGGTATGGGACCATTCAATGTGAATGCAATGCTATTTACAGTCATTAGTAGCAACAGCCACAGGAATATGAGGTTTGGGGGCAGGTTTTGTGTTCAAATTTTAAGTCGGTAAACCTAAAATATCAAGCATTTAAAAAGCAAGTTCATCATAATTTGTAATGATTACACCAATTACACTGAAATTTTATATACAGTAATGTTAAAAAAAAAGATTTTACTGGACTCTATGCAGTCCTGTGAAAAACTAAGTGCAGCCTTACCTCTTCCATAGAAATTAAGAGGGTAAGTACACTTTGGCAGTTTGCTGTATTGTACCATTCAGATGTGCATTAACACAATGCCACAATCTTTCGTGCAATGCTCAGAGATACTGTAAAAAACCTCAACAGGTCTCAGTTAGCATGTGAAATGTTGGCGTTCATTGCAGTACAATAAGAAAAAGACTGAAAAAGTGTGGCTTGTTTGGAAGGCTTGCCAGGAGAAAGCCTCTTCTCTCCAAAGATAACATAGCAGCACATTTTAGGTCTACAAAGTTACATCTGTACAAACTAAAGGCTTCTTGAACAGTGTCCTTTGGACAGATGAGAACAAAGTTAAGATGTTTGGTCATGATGCACAGTGAAAACCAAACACAATGTTTCAACACAAAGGCACCATACCAACTGTTAGCACAGGGGTGGGGTGGTGGTGATGATGTTTTTGGCTTGTTTTGCAGTCATGGGACCTTCTAGTCAGTGAGTTGACCCTAAAATACCAAAGTATTCTGGAGTCAAATGTGAGACCACCTGTCCAGCAGCTAAAGCTTGACTAAAATTGTCTCATGCAAACAGTAGGACAGCAATCCCAAGCAGACCAGCAAATCTGCAACTGAAAAAGGAAAGAATTAATCAATCAAATAATCACTCATGTAGCTTTGTTTTAGGATACACCTGAATGACCCAGACCAGCAAAGTGTCAAAATTTTAAGTCCTCTTATTTTATTTATTTATTTATTTTTTCATTCATATGACTTTATCTGTATATGATTTACATCTTCCTGCTTCTGCTAAAGTACACTCCCCTCCAAATGTATTGGAACAGTGAGGCCACGTCTTTTATTTTTACCGTACAGTAAAAATACAGGGATTGGCCTCACTGCTCCAATACTTTTGGAAGGGAGCGTACTTTTTCCCCATGTGGATCCTGTTACATTACAACTCTTCATTATACCACCAATCACCACAGACTGAAAATCCGTGTTAGCTAAGTAACAGAAACAAAAAGGATTCAGAGTGAGATTTTACAGGAGCCTCACCAAAAAAAACCCCCCAGTCCTAGCAATATCCTTACTGACTGTCAAACACATGCCTGATGACCTACATCAGAATTCGCTACAAAGGAGAGATTTGTAGCTTCTTATTTCAAGTTGCTGAATTAAACTTGTGCACTGAGCCTATTGCCTCATATGCTGCAGTTAGAAACCCTTGCTGTTAAGGGGTCTCTGAAGAAATGTTATGTGCATGGCTTATTGGCTTTGCAACTGATGGTGCAGCTGCTGTGATAGGTCATTAGAAATGAGCAGCCACACTCCTGTGTGAAAACATCAACCTTAACCTGACCGTCAGTAACCACATCAGAGTTTGACATTTGGTGGGATCACCTGCATCTAAAGAGGAAGAGATTGAGAATATTGCATCTCTGGTTATATGTTTATGTTCTGAAACTTATTTAGTTGAAGTTCATAATTATTTCATAAATGTTAAATTGACAACAGTGACAAAAAATAATAAGAGTATATGTCAAAGTACATATCACCTCTATTTTTTCCACAAATCACAACCTATACACACACAGGCTAGTCCATTTTGTTGAAATTTCATTTCAGGCAACTCAAGTTTGTATGCTTGTATAAATGCCTTAAAACGTCAGGGCATGCTCCTAATGAGACAACGGTTGTTGTCCTGGGGGATCTCCTCCCAGATCTCGACCATGGCATCTCTGAGCTCCTGGACAGTCTGAGGTGGAACCTGGCAGTGTTGGATGGATCGAAACATCCCAGTTCCAGAGGTGTTCTATTGGATTTAGGTCAGGCGAGCATGGGGCCCAGTCAATGGTATAATTTCCTTCATCCTCCTGGAACTGCCTGCATACTCGTGCCACATTGTCGTGTACCAGGAGGAACCCAGGACCCACTTCTCTAGCATAGGGTCTGACAGTGGGATTTCATCCCTATACCTATGGCAGTCAGGGTGCTGTTGCTTAGTCTATAGCGGACTCTACACTTCCCAGACCATCACCGACCCACCACCAAACCGATCATGCTGAACAATGTTACAGGCAGTGTAACGTTCTTCACAGCTTCTCCAGACCCTTTCACTGCTGCCACATGCTCAGGGTGAACCTGCTCTCATCTGTGAAAAACACAGGGTACCAGTAGTGGACCTGCCAATTCTGGTATTCTATGGCAAATGGCAATTTGGCTCCACAGTGCCGGGCAGTGAGCACAGGACCCATTAGAGGAAGTCAGGCCCTCAGGCCACCCTCATGAAGTCTGACTGATCTTTTTTTTCTTTTCTTTTTGGGACAAAGACATTCACACCAGTGGCCTGCTGGAGGTTATTTTGTAGGGCTCTGGCAGTGCTCATCCTGTTCCTCCTTGCAAAAAGGAGCAGATATCGGTCCTGCTGATGGCTTAAGGCTCTGTCCGACTCTCCTAGAGTAACTTGCCTGTCTCCTGGAATGTCCTCCATGCTCTTGAAACTATGCCGGGAGACACAGCAAACCTTCTGGCAATGGCACTTATTAATGTGCCATCCTGGAGGAGTTGGACTACCTGTGCAACCTCTGTATGATCCATGTATGGCCCCATGCTACCAGTAGTGACACTGATCCTAGCCAAATGCAAAACTAGTGAAAAAAACAGTCAGAAAAGATGAGGAGGGAAAAAATGTTAGTGACCTCCACCTGTTGCTGTTACTTCTATTACTTACACACAACATTAACATGACCAATCTGAGGCAAAAGTGATGTGAATGAGTATTATCGTAAGCAGGTAATTTGACTAATAGTGGTGTCCGGTTTAGTATTAAACCAGGTATAAAATTTGTAGTATACAATGTGTGAGGAACTACAATCAGCAGATTCCTTAATTATGTGAGTACCTTACAGTATGTGATTAACGGAGTGCTTGCCAATGTATGGGGTCATGATGGTGAAAGTACAATTACCTTTGGTATAGACAGCAGTGCAGATAGACGAGCAGTGCCTGAGGATGTCGGGCTGTTAGTTCTCTGAGCTCTCTGGCTCATGATGAACTAAGAGGTCTGAAATATTGCCAGGGGCCAGACCTGGCGGAGCTTTAAATTTGTCAGTAAAAATCTTTAATCAATTCCCTTCCTAACTCTTGCCCTGAGGATACTAAAACTGGGGCTGCAGCATTCATGCATACACACAAGCGGCAACATGCTGAACACATAATCATTCAATCACATTTTGAGCCGCTACAATCAGAAATAATCAGCTGCCTCATGAAATAAAATCACATCTTCAATAAACCAGGTGCTGGTTTATCGATGTGATTTGAGGACAATAAGCAGAAATGTGTACTGCATATGTTCTGAATGTTGTTCTTGTTACAGGTATGAGTCATATATTGGACTTCACTGAAATAATTTTTAAACTGGCAAACTGACAGACACATCTGGGGTAGATGCATGTTTGTTTATTTATTTTTTTCCTATACCCCCCCCTTTTATCCTGCAGGAAGAACCTGCTATGAGAATGTAAACGATTGCTGGTCGCAGCCTTGTCTAAATGGAGGTACATGTATGGATCTGATAAATGACTACATTTGTCACTGTCCCACTGGTAAGTACCAGCTACGTGTATAACTAAGCATGTTTACAAAAATATGATGCTATTAATTTTCTGTATAGGGTACCATGGGAGTAGGTGAAAAGTGTGCTTCTCGCAATTACATACAACTGCTTTGTTTGCTTCTCACTATTTGTTTAAAATGCACAAAGATTAATTTATAAAGGTCTTTTGAAAGTTTGAATGCATGCTTTAAAAAAGGTGCTACCTGAGGCAACTAGTAATAAATTGGTATTATAGATTAGGGTTAGGAAAAAAACAACCTTTTTACAAACCTATTTACAATCAGGGTTAAAGCTGATTGCCAGTAAACCAATAAAAAAGATATTGCTTTTCCTATCTTGGTAAACACTGATTCATCCACATATGCTGCAGTTCAGCTTCTGTAGTTGTCAGTTTGGTCTTTTGTCATGTTTCAGAAATGTATCTGTATTGAGTGGATTTATTTATAACATAAATTTTTTTTTATAGCAAATGTTATAGAATGGGTCCATAATCAAACCATAATAGTGGGAGGTGTTGCCTTTTTTGTGAGCAGTGGTAATAAAATACTTATTCAATGTCAGAATCCCACCGGCAGGCCACTTGGCATCACAATTCCAATGTGACACTGAATTACAAACAGTTACAATCCACAATAGTTACAGACAGATATTTGAAAAATAAATCCCACAAAGCATAGGTGTTGACCAGATATGAAAATACACTCTGGGGTTGGGCTTTGCTAAATCTTTTTCTTAATATATACAAAGGCAGAAGAGCTGTAGAGACCTGCTACTTGTTTTATTTGATCTGTGTATGACTTAAATTGTTTTAGCTGGATATACTGAATATGTGTCACGAGTGGGGGGCTGTGTGCTGGGAAGGGGTGGACCCAA
This sequence comes from Pterophyllum scalare, assembly GCA_024447675.2. Classification (NCBI taxonomy): domain Eukaryota; kingdom Metazoa; phylum Chordata; class Actinopteri; order Cichliformes; family Cichlidae; genus Pterophyllum; species Pterophyllum scalare. The sequence goes on from JAMQGT020008207.1 coordinate 39,417, forward strand.
ACGCAGGACGCGAGAGGCAGGACTCACTCAAAACAACTTTATTGCCGAAGGCACAAAGGAACTAAAACGAAACCCAAAAACCTCAACCCAGGCCGAACCAAAAGGCACCACGCCAAGCCCGGGAGAAAATACAAAACAAATCACTAGACTAAAGAACACACAGCTAAGGGGAGCAACACTGATGACGCCGCAACCGCAGTACGGGGATCACGGGAGAGGAACGGAGATGTGGCAGGAACTGTCCCAGCAGGTGGGGGGGGGCAGGTGATGCGGAACAGGTGGTCCGGGAGGGCAGGCAGGCTGGGGGGCTGGAAGATCACGGGAAGCCGTCTGGGACCAGGTAGTTGTAACAATACTCCGGCGAAGACTGGGGGATTCCGCTGGTCTTAAGAGCAGAGGTAATCTCCCATGGATGAGCATCCGGTGCGCCCGCCAGCTGAGTACAGCCCCCAGCTCCGCCCAGCGAAGGACAGCCCAGCCACCCAGCCTGCGGAGAGAAGAAACAGAACACACAGGCCACACCACCTACCCCACACCCTGACAGTGCCCCCCCCTCAACGGCCGCCCGGAGGCGACCGACCGGTGCTGGACCGACGCCGGGAGGCGTGAAACTCACGAACCAAGGCAGGGTCCAAGATGAAGGACCGAGGGACCCAGGCCCGCTCCTCCGGGCCGCACCCCTCCCAGTCCACCAAATACTGCCAACCCCGGCCACGACGACGAGCATCCACCAGCCGGCGGACCGAATACACCAGACCACCGTCCACCAGCCGGGGGGAGGCGGGGGAACGGCCGGAGGGCACAGCGGGCTAGCACAAACAGGCTTCACCTGGGAAACATGAAAGACAGGATGAACTCGAAGAGAAGCAGGCAGCCTCAATCGGACCGCCGTCGGGCTGAGGACCGACCCGATCTCATAAGGGCCGATGTACCGGGGCGCCAGTTTCCGGGACAGCGACCGCAGAGGTATGTCCTTGGCAGAGAGCCAGACCCTCTGTCCCTGGGTGTAGCGGGGTGCGGGGGTTCTCCTGCGGTCTGCGTACCGACGGGTCCGGTCCTGGTTGTGCAGGAGAACCTGTCTGGTGCGTGCCCAAACTTGCCGAGTCCGTCGAAGGCGATGCAGGACTGAGGGAACCTCCAAGTCCCGTTCCAGTTCTGGAAACAACGGAGGTTGGTAGCCTAAGGAGATCTCAAAGGGTGAAAGGTTAGTAGCTGATGAGGTGTGACAGTTGTGGGCATATTCGACCCAGGGTAACTGCACACTCCAGGACGAGGGATTGCTCGAAGCAGTGCAGCGGAGGGCGGCTTCCAATTCTTGGTTGAGCCTCTCTGTTTGGCCATTTGTTTGGGGGTGGAACCCAGAACTCAAACAGACCTTGGCCCCTAAAGCTGAACAAAAGGATTTCCAGACTCGGGAGATGAACTGTGGGCCGCGGTCGGACACGATTTCCGTGGGAATGCCGTGGAGGCGAAACACGTGTTCTATGAGGAGGTCTGTGGTTTCAGTGGCGGTGGGTAGTTTTGGGAGAGCAATGAAATGAGCGGCCTTGGAGAAGCGATCTACTACAGTCAGTATTACAGTTTTGCCACTAGAGGGGGGTAATCCTGTTACGAAGTCTAAGGCAATGTGTGACCAGGGTCTGTGAGGAACTGTGAGGGGCTGCAAAAACCCAGAGGGAGGCTGGTTCCCTGTCTTATTTCTGGCACAAACAGAACAGGCTGCGACATACTCTCGTACATCCCGGTCCATGGTAGGCCACCAGAAATAACGCTTGAGGAAGTTCAGAGTTCTACTCACCCCCGGGTGACAGGTGAACCTGGCCGTGTGCGCCCAATGGATGACAGCGGCGCGGGCTGTCGTGGGCACGAACCGTAGGTGGTTGGGTCCCGTGCCAGGATCCGGTTCGGTGTCCAGTCCCTCTCGAATGGCATCCTCTACCTCCCAGGTGATGGCGCCCACTCTACAGGTACGAGGAAGTATGCGCTCTGGCTCCACAGCGTCCGTATCTGAGGAAAACTGTCGTGACAGGGCATCAGCTTTAACGTTCTTGGAGCCCGGTCGGTAAGTAATGTGAAAAACAAAACGACTAAAAAACAAGGACCAACGGGCTTGTCTGGCATTTAGTCTCTTAGCCTGTTGCAAGTAGGTTAAATTCTTGTGGTCAGTTAAAATAACAAAAGGTTGTGCCGCTCCCTCTAACAGATGGCGCCATTCCTCCAAGGCTGCCTTAATTCCCAACAGTTCTCGATCCCCTACGTCGTAGTTACGTTCCGCCGGCGTGAACCGCCTGGAAAAGAATGCACACGGTCGCAGTTTGTTATCTTGTTCGGATCTTTGTGATAGCACTGCACCCACCCCGGAGTCAGAGGCATCTACTTCAATAATGAATTGTCGAGTGGTGTCAGGGTGCACAAGAATGGGAGCAGATGAGAACAGTTTCTTAAGGTGTTTGAATGCAGTTTCTGCTTCAGCAGTCCAAACAAACGGTCTGTTAACAGAGGTGAGGAGTGTGAGGGGGGCTGCTACCTGGCTGTAGTTGCGGATGAAGCGACGGTAGAAATTGGCGAAGCCCAGAAACTGCTGGAGTTTCCTCCTGGAGGTGGGCGTCGCCCAGTCGAGGACCGCCTTGACCTTAGCTGGGTCCGTCTTCACCTGCCCTCCATCCAAAACGTAACCTAGAAAGGCCACTGAAGATGAATGAAACTCACACTTCTCTGCCTTGACAAAAAGGCGGTTTTCCAGCAGTCTTTGCAGTACACAGCGGACGTGCACGTAGTGGTCTGATAGGGATTCAGAAAAGATCAGGATGTCATCTAAGTAAACAAACACAAAAAGGTTCAAAAAGTCTCTCAGAACGTCATTCACTAAGGCTTGAAACACGGCTGGTGCGTTTGTCAGACCAAAAGGCATGACCAAGTACTCGAAGTGGCCTAGGGGGGTTTTAAAAGCCGTTTTCCACTCATCCCCTTCTCGAATCCTGACGAGATGATAAGCGTTGCGTAAGTCTAATTTCGTGAAGACGGAGGCCCTCCGTAAGGGCTCGAACACCGAACTAATGAGGGGCAGGGGGTACTTGTTTCGTACTGTGATCTGGTTCAAACCCCTGAAATCTATGCAGGGTCTAAGACCACCATCTTTCTTAGACACGAAAAAGAAACCTGCCCCCACAGGAGAAGAAGAGGGACGAATGATTCCTGCTGCTAAGGAGTCCCTAATGTATGCCTCCATGGCCTCCCTTTCGGGCCCAGACACGTTATAGAGCCGACTAGACGGTAGGGGGGCTCCCGGAAGCAAATCAATGGCGCAGTCATAGGGCCTGTGCGGGGGAAGGGACAGTGCCTTTTCCTTACTAAACACTAATCGGAGGTCATGATACTCTGAAGGGATGGAGGATAAATCGGGGGTGTCAACACTAGACGGGGGTTTCGGAAGACCACCTCGTGGAATAGCCGAGCGCATACAATTAGCTAGACAGAAGGGGCTCCAGCTCACCACCCGTCCCTCAACCCAATCAAGATGCGGGTTGTGAGTGCGCAGCCAAGTATGACCTAGAACTACCGGGGTGCTGGGGGTATCGAAAACAAAAAACCTAATGTATTCCTGGTGATTACCAGAAACCAACAAGAGCAAGGGCTCGGTTTGATGGGTTATGTAGGCGAGTGGTTCACCGTTTAAGGCAGAGACAGATACAGGAGTGGAAAGGGGGCATAAGCTCACACCTAACTGTCCAGCGAATCCCTTGTCTAGCAAATTCTGCTCAGCACCTGAGTCTACGAGCGCCTGGGAAGTGTACGTGTGCTCCTTCGTGCAGAGAGTGACAGATAAAACCAGACGGGGAAGAGACTCTTTAACACCGCCCACCAGGATCCCCGAACTCACCGGCGGGCTCCTCCTTTTGGCTGACGTGGGCATCCCGCCACGAAATGTCCGCTCTGTCCGCAATACAAACATAACTGTGCAGAAAAACGTCGCTGACGCTCCTCGGGTGTCAGTCTGGCACGCCCTAGCTGCATGGGTTCCTGCCCTGGTTCATGTAGCGAAGGAGTCTGTGTGAACCCGGAAACGGTAGCAGGGGGCGGGGAAGCGGTGACTGCACCTATGCTCCGCGAGGGTTGCTGGGAGCTGGAGTTCTTACAGCCGGTGCGCTCCCGAAGGCGATTGTCTATGCGTAAAGCCAAGGAAACTAAGGCGTCAAAAGAAGCCGGCTCATCACGTGAAGCGAGCTGATCCTTCATCCTGTCATTCAGGGCCTGATAGAAAACCCCCTGCAAAGCGTTAGGGGCCCACCCTGTCTCAGCGGCGATGGTACGGAACTCGATTAGAAACTCCGCTACACTCCTTGATCCCTGCCTGAGCCCTAACAGCCTCCGGGCTGCGTCTCCCTCAGAAGCGGGATGTGCAAAAGTCATGCGGAACTCCCTTAAAAACTGCTCATAAGGATAGGTGGCAATATCGTTGTGCACAAAAAAGGCCTCTGCCCAAGCCAAGGCTTTACCTCGCAGTAAACTTAGAAAAAACGACGTTTTCAAAACATCACAGGGGAACGCACTGGGAGAGTGAGCGATGGCAAGCGAACACTGAAATAGGAATCCCTTCACGCGGTCAGCGTCACCTGAAAACGGTTCGGGGGTTGCTGGGGTGATTTTCACTCCGCCTGCGGGTAGCGGACCAGCCGGAAGACCCCCGCTGGCAAGTGCAGTGATGGGATCAGGGGTGTTAGGCTGACCGGGGGGACAAGCGGGGAACAACTTCTCGTCCATAGCACGAAGAAGTCTGAGCGACTCCTCGCTACGCTGTTTTAACTCTAGCTGTTGTTCTGTCAGACCTTTTAGGGCCTCCTCATGTGCACTCAACCAGGCACCCTGGCTGGCCAACGCGGTTCGTATTGGGTCTGCTGGGTCCATTACGTGGCCGGAGTATTCTGTCACGAGTGGGGGGCTGTGTGCTGGGAAGGGGTGGACCCAAACGCAGGACGCGAGAGGCAGGACTCACTCAAAACGACTTTATTAAGGCACAAAGGAACTAAAACGAAACCCAAAAACCTCAACCCAGGCCGAACCAAAAGGCACCACGCCAAGCCCGGGAGAAAATACAAAACAAATCACTAGACTAAAGAACACACAGCTAAGGGGAGCAACACTGACGACGCCGCAACCGCAGTACGGGGATCACGGGAGAGGAACGGAGATGTGGCAGGAACTGTCCCAGCAGGTGGGGGGGGGGCAGGTGATGCGGAACAGGTGGTCCGGGAGGGCAGGCAGGCTGGGGGGCTGGAAGATCACGGGAAGCCGTCTGGGACCAGGTAGTTGTAACAATACTCCGGCGAAGACTGGGGGATTCCGCTGGTCTTAAGAGCAGAGGTAATCTCCCATGGATGAGCATCCGGTGCGCCTGCCAGCTGAGTACAGCCCCCAGCTCCGCCCAGCGAAGGACAGCCCAGCCACCCAGCCTGCGGAGAGAAGAAACAGAACACACAGGCCACACCACCTACCCCACACCCTGACAATATGCTGCTCATTCTATATGAAGTTTTAGTTTTTCAACCAAATATCTCACTGTGCAATAAATCAACGCAAATATAGTAGAACTTATTAAAAGTAAACTGTAACAGCACCTGTTACATTTTGTGTTTTACGACTTTATGGATGTAAAAAATGCATCACTGCCAGTAATCTGATCTTATTATTTTCTGCCTTTTTCTCAAATTAGATTTTGGCAAAAACAGAACACCAATGTGTGAGTAATGGTTCCATTATGGTTATAATTTCATTGACAGATTTATAGACAGGTGCTTTTGATCACTTTATCCTTTCAGAAATTTAATTAAATAAATATTCTGTCAAATATGCATGCTTCTCCCTACAAAAAAACACAGAGAAGCACTCAGATCTTTCACCTGAGTTCAAGACCATTCTGGCCACCTTGTCTTGTTTACAGCTACAGGACTTCGTGTTTGTGTTTTCCAGTTTTATTTGTATCGTGTGGCAGTATTTTTATTTAAAATATATATGAAACAGAAATAGATTAGAGAACTTGGAAGGATTATTCAGTCAAGGTTGCTTGTTTTAGTGACAGAAAAAAAAGTTTAATCTGCATCTGGATCTGTAAATACGCGCGCGCGCGCACACACACACACAAACACACACACTGATTGACAGCTGTGCTCATTTGTTGATAGCAGCTGTATTTCCTGGGGGATATCAAAGTTCTCTGAAGATAGTAGATTTAAATTCATAATGTTACTTGTTTAAAACAGCAACTTCCCACATTCTTTAAATATTATATTTCAGTTAAGAAGAAATACCAGGATAATATTGTAATATCACATTGACTTTTTCACTGTTTCGACCAAACAATTTATGCATCAATTTTCACAAAAATATAGGAAAATTTAAAAGGATTACTCATAAAATCTATAAAATGAGCTAAGTTGTAAATCTACAAGACTTAAATTGATTTTCCTCAAAATCAAGAAATGTTGTTACTATTTTCTATTTTGTGATGGTAATTCATACAGATGCAGTTAGTTGCCTTTGATTACCTGACTTGAAATCTGTATGCAGTCAGCTGCCACTTTATTAGGTTTGCTAAATACCAGGTTAGACCCTCTTTTGCCTTCAGAGTTGCCTTAGTTCTTTGAAACAGATTCAACAAGAAAAGATTCCTCGTAGATTTTGGACCATATTGACATGATAGCATCACGCAGTTGCTGTAGATTTGTTGGCTGCACATCCATGATGTGAATCTCCTGTTTCACCACATCCCAACAATGCTCTACTAGATTGAGATCTGGTGAGTGTGGATGGCATTTGAGTACAGTGAATTCATTGTCATGTTCAAGAAACCAGTTTGAAAAGATGGGCACCCCATGATTATAAAGGAATGAGCATCAGGCCGTTGCATTTAAAAGATTTCCTGTTCTTAGCTGGCAGCTAAGAACTGGTTCTAATGAGCTTCAGGTTCTGTTGGCAGCTGGTTCTAATGAATGATTATTTGTGTTACTGTTGCCTATCTGTTGATGCAGTCTGGCCATTCTTGTCTGACCTCTGGCATCAACAAGGCATTTTCACCAAGAGAACTGCTGCTTATCAGATGTTTTCTCTTTTTTTGGAGCGTTCTCCGTAAACCTTAGACATGGTTGTGCAGGAAATCTGAGTACATCAGCAGTTTGTGAAATACTCCACCCATCTGGCACTGACGACCTTGCCAGTCACTTAAATCATGTTTTTTCCTGATATTCAGTCTGAACTTCAGCAGGTCTTCTTGACCATGTCTACATTCCTATTGCTGCTACTTAATTGACTGGGTGATTAGGTATTTCTGTTAACGAGCAGTTGAACAGATATACCTAATAAAGTGGGCAACCAGCGTAATTTATAGTGTATCTTGTTGCCTAATATGCGCATCATTAATGAAGGCCAAAAACAAAACTGATATGATGGAGGTGATAAACTGCCCTATGTAAATTCACGTTTAATAGAATATAGGATATCTTGTGGGTATGAATTTTAAAATCAGGAAAAAAAAAACAGATTCTCTCTCTTTCGTTTTTTTTTATCTGCAGACTGAGCCACTAGTAGGTGTCAGATTGGATAGGGAGTCCCACTTGGAGATGGTGACACTGTAAATGTGACATTCCTTCATGCAACATTAACCTCGGAGTGAACTGCATGCACAATTGGTTATTAAACACTTCTGAAACACTCTGTTGGAGGCAATAGCTGTCCATTAACTAGCCAAGGCAATACATAATTTGATGGGAAAAGGGTAGTTGGAAGGTCATCAAATATCTAGACAGATGTGCTGGTGGAAAGTAAGCTGGTCTGGATTCAGGTTACATTGTAAAGAAAGTGAAGTCCACTTAGAGCTAAATGTATCACACCATCCAGCGTCACACGGGTAATTGTGATGGAGATACGACAAGAGTGCACTCTTCCTTGATGCATGAGGTAATACGTTTATCTGTTAGCGACACCATATTACTCGATATTACTCCCTGTTATGTGTTGGGCCATTATTGAAAGGTGATCCATTTGAAGATTCTTCCCAGTCATCTTTATCTATTTTTGGAAATGCATAATGCGTAATGTCACACAATCTGTGATTTATTTGCAACAGTAGACACTGACACAGGTAACTATCAGTGACATGCAGATGTGCATGTTTAAGGGTAGATAATGTGATATAGATCAGTCCGGTATGGTAGGTCCCTGTCAATGAATCACTCGATTAGCATACTGCATAGCAGGTAGATTGCAAGGAGAAAATCAATACCTTCATTAATCTGCTAAATAAAAGCTGTCTTTATCTAATAAAACATTCAACCATGAAGGTGTGTTGCATTCTGTGTGTTTATGCATTCATTCTTTGTGGCTTGATTCCCAAGGTTTTTGCTGATTTTATTTTTGCTTTAACTTAATTTCAGGGTTCAAGGGGAGGGATTGCTCTGTGGATATTGACCTTTGCTCATTTGGAATGTGCAGCAAGAATACATTAATATGCACTAAGACCAAGGATGGCCAGGATTTCTCTTGCACATGTGAAAGAGGTGAGCAAGACTTTTAACAGGTTGAAAGTAAGCACACAGAATCAGTGAGAATCAGTGTGTTTTTGCCTGCTTACTGGCTCACACAATATGATTTGCTCAGATTAAAGTCACGATTCCTTAAAAAAAAAACATAATTTTGTTTGTGTGTCAGTCAAATCTTTTGGATTCCCTTCCAATGTGGCTGACAGTATTATCACAGCATGTTGCTGCCAGAAGTGACAGGGATAAGACAAGAGTAAGTGGAAGGGGCTTGATCTCTGAGATACTCTGAAGCTTGCCAGGGTTATACAGGCTTCAGAGACTTGCAAGTCAGTAGTGTCAGTGTGAGTATAGTACTGTGTTTTTTCCTTGATGCAGTTAGAGTACTTGGAATAATAAACATTTGCTAGCCATACTGGTCATAATTCAGCCAGCACTAGTCCACAGCAGCTCTACAATCTCTGCAAATGAATGCTTGCTACATAAAAGTTCATGTAACCCAATCAGTAACCGTAACTTCATTACCCCTGTTGCATTTATGCTCAGCAGATGTCACATTGAAGGATTGTGAGTGATTCCTTATGTAAATGCAAGCAACCTATGGCTAGCTGCTCTCCCTAGAACACTTCTCAAGGGCAAGCTGTGAGATGCTGTTTTGTTTAGATATTTCAGGTCGACAGTCTTGGCATCCTCCATGCTATCTAATGCTTTACAGCCTAAGGTGTTATAAAATATGCTACTCATACCCACCTCAATATACTGACTATCTCATGCTGCCAACTTTTTGAACTAGTATTTAGTACATACTCTAAAGCACATCCATCCCAGGTCTAAGAATAAACTCAGATTGGCAGATTTTGCATGTAAAAGTTTGTGTAATTTGTATATAGATAAAATATGTTTGGGAAATGTTTCACTTTGCATTAGCATTTTATTAAGGGAGCAATTTCCTGCGCGAGACTTTCTGGCTATAAAATTACTTGACTCAGGTTATGTTTGTGTTGACAACATACACAGGCATACAGACTTATAGGGAATGATATATGGGGATTCTAAATATCACGTTACATTGGACCTCTGACCTCTTCTTCAAGGTCAAATAAGGCCAAACATTCATAAAATGTCTTGTATCTTTAAAATTCTGCTTAAAATTTTATTGCCTTTTGTGTATTTGCAACATTTAGGAAATGATACTGGTATATGGCGATTGTAAATATCATGTTGACTGCAGAATCTGTTCTATCTTTAAAGAACGTATTAGGAGAAAGAAAATGAAAATGAATCCACATAGATAGAAAGTAATTGTACTCACAATGCACTTTTTTTTTTTTTGCTGCACTTCAAACTTCTTAAAGTACATTTAAAAGAAAAGAAAATGGATATATACCAAATACAATACTATTCTCTTAAAAGTAAATACTGCAGAGAGAGTGAGTTTGTGCTCTGGGTGTGCTTCTTGTTTTCTTCAGTTTTTGTTTGTTAGAACCTCGTTAGTGCAGGAAAACTTCTATTTCTGCAGGAAAGACAGATTTTGTGACTATTCCTATTCTATTAATCTTTACCAAATTCCTAATTGTGAAGGGCATCTTCAGACGCTGATGCTCGGCTAACTGTGTGTGCACTCTGAAACAACTACTTTATGATAGATACATGTGACATTAACCCCACAAGTTGTGTGGCACCAGAAATAAATGTGCTTAAAACACTGGCATGTTTCCTCTTCTAATGGCCTGTGTGAGTGTGCTTACACGTGTGCGCTGATGCATGTTATTTGTTTTATGTGGTGCTCTTTGTGCATTGATTGACTTTGATCTTAAAAATCACTGGATTTGGCTTGTTTAATATAATAAATCAGAAGGGCAACAACTGCCTCTTATTAAACATGATTAAATGATCCAGTGAGCTGAGTCTGCATGTGCCCAGCAAGCTCTTTGAATCAATACGAGCTTTGAAAACCAGCTTTTGTTTGTGAAAACAAAGTCATGCTGATCCTAATTGACTGAGAAATGAAACCAGGCGAAAAGAATTCCAATAACACTTTTTGTTTTTTCTTCCTACATATGCTGCAGGGTTTGGAGGGTCATTTTGTGAAGTCAATCTTAATGAGTGCGAGTCAAACCCATGTCAGAATGGCGGTATTTGCGTGGATGGCATTGGCATGTATCAGTGCTTGTGCTCAGAGGGTAAGTTGCAATTATATGTCCCAATAGTCAAGCTAATATAGATAATTCAGACCTTGTTGGTTTTTAAGTGGGCAGTCAACCAGTTGCAGCCTTGAAGTTTTAACTGTGGTTTAAATGAAAAAGCTGTTCAGAAACACTTTCACACTCTTTTTTTTTTTTCCTTTCTCCCATTTGGAAGTCTTTTCTTGTGTTCCAACAGAGATGAAAAGACATTGACTTATTTCCACTGCAGCTGCAAGTCAAATCACGAAGGCTTTTTAGTTTTTGCTACAAGGAAACCTCTTATAAAAGTATCCTGAAGACAAAGTGAGGGTACCATCAACTCCAGCAAAAATATAAAACTTAAAAAAAAAAACTTCAGTCATTCAGATTTGTATACTTACTACTATTATATTACTTACTTATATTACACACTTGAATTTGGTAAAGAATCATCAAGGGAAAAAATGGTTTTATCATTTCTTCTGCATTTTATGAAGTAGCCGAGCCCGAATTTTACTCTAAAACTGATATGCACATCAGTTTTAATCTTCAGAATCAAAAAAATGAATTTCTTGTAACTTAGACCTCAGTAATATATTTTGAAACATTTCAGTGATTACAAAAGATATTTGTATCTTTCAACAGTTTCTCCAAAATTCTCATTGAACCATCCCCCAGATTCCTCTCCCCTGAAAACAAACAAACCAAAAATTTAGTATATCAGAAGGATGCTCAGTACATTCAGTAAGGTCATCGCTTTCAAGTGAACAGAAAAATTCTTGCATGTTGCCTTCAGTACAGACTCTTAGATATGTTGAATCTGTCCTGAACAAAAATGAGATAAATAGCGTTAGACACACGGACCTTCATGGAATGTACAAGGACTCAATTCCAGCACAGCTGCGTAAGATGATTGTTGCCCATCTTATTTGATATGAGAGTTAATAGAATTTTTTTCCAAACTGAGATGAAGCAAAGTGCAGAATTCAGTCAGTAAACTTGCTGCTTTGAATTAAAATCTATGTACTGTACTCTCGCCAAGAGGTGCTTTACTCATATAGTACAAGGCTGATTGCAAGCTTTAGTCGGGATGATTTTCCGTTACACATTTTCTTGTATCTCCTGGTTTGCAGTTCAAGATTTGCATGTATTTGCTTGGATTTCTCAGATCACATAAAATCATTCTATCAGAAATTGTCACTTGTGCCATTAGTGTAAAAGAAATAAATCACACCTATTTTTCCTGTAATTTCTTGGTCCAGTTGACATCTTACCTGTGAGACATACCTCTGATTAATCCATGATTGTGGGTGAAGGCTGTTATGCATTTTTAATGAAGTCAAGATAATTGTCAAATTTTATGACTTGGAGAGAGGTGGAAATTGGTTCCATGGTCAGTTTGAGAAATGATGAGAATTTGACCTGCACCGATGGTGCTGATAGCCAAGCATTAGTCATGGGCCTCCTGTAGCTGCAATGTGTGACAGTGCTAATGATAGTCATTTTGTAGCGTGACCACACGGTGGAATATATTTATGAGGACTAAAATGTCAGAAATTGGCAGCATTCACTTTTACGTGATGACTTTAACCTTTTATTTTTAAAATATCAAATGTACTGAGATAACTCGGAATTAAAATAAAATAATAATAATCAGGTAAGCACACAAAATGAAAAAAAGCACAACTTATTTCCACAAGTACAGATTGTGGCACAGTGTATTCTCCAGCCTTGGTAACTTGTGACGGCCTTGCAGTGAAAAAATCATGCAAAATTTGATGAAAGCAATAAATTGCTTTGGGGTGAAATTTAATAGTAATTAGCATCTTTTCAAGTCTGGTGTTTACTGACATTAACACACCAAATCTCTGATGTGAGATTTTTTCCTTTTCTTTTCATACCAGGACTTAAGGGGCTGAACTGTGAAATCAACTATGATGAATGTGTCCATGGACACTGCACCAATAACTCCACATGTATTGACCTGGTTGCAGACTATGAGTGCCTCTGTCCTTCGGGCTTTGCTGGTAAGTTATGTGTTATCATTTTCATAAGAAGCCTTGATGAATATAGCCTAGATCAATGAATGTTAAGCAGTGATAACTGTTAAAATGTCCAGCTTTGCTAATTTACTAATAAGAGTGCAGCTAATTGAGATTGAAAAAGTCTTGAGTTTTCCTGTATAAACTGAATATAGGATAAACATATCTACATCTAGAGCATGGGTTACAGAAATCCAGAAGTGGCACTTTATCCTGTAAGCACCACAATATTTACAGTATACTTGAATTTGTCAAAGTGCAACCACTTAAATTACTTTGGGTAATTTCCTTAACTAATACATGTTCATTTTGTTTTATTTATTAGAATATTAATAGAACTTATATTCTAACTCATATAGGTTTCAAACTGTGTGCTTTTGGCAGTGAGAAGAAACTTGGTAGACACTAAAAGTACAAAGATATGGCAATTATACAGCAGTATCTCCCCTACTGACTTCATTACTAAACACACATATCTCACATTAATGGGTTTTTCCTCATTTCTGTCACCATGTTGAGAGATGTCTTTATGTTTCCAGTGCTGTTGTTTTCCCTTTATCTTGATGAATTAACAATCTCGTTAACACTGTTTACCTTTCAGATAAAAATTGTTCTCTGTCTGACTCTACATGTACATCAGACTTCTGCAAAAATGGAGGAACCTGCTCCTACAACTTGTCTGGGGAAATGCAGTGTATTTGCCCACTAGGTATTAAACACAGTAGAGTGGCATAAATGTATTTAATAGCTGTTTTGATATATGGATCAAACATAGCACTTGTTCTTTAGTCACTGCTCTTGTCATTAATCTAGAAATGCTGAACAGTGGGTTTGATTAAAAAAAAATATTAAGCTATTTAATCAATATAGCCACAATGTGTGTCACACTTGCTTAATTATACGTGTGATCCCTTTAGTAACTTCAGTCATTAATGCATTTTAAAATGTATTAGTGTTGTTGTCTGTTGTGGAGCAACACAGCTTTTACCTCTAAGTGAATGCCATTAGAAGCACATGTACACAAAACCTCACGCCACTGTGTTTTGTTTTTTCCTGTACTGTTGGTTTTAGGCTATTTCTGAAGTCTCTCCTTGGTTTTAGTGATTTATACAGTGACTGGGTGAATTATGTAAATCAACAAGGACTAGAAACGCTGGCAAACGAGATATTTACATGAAATTGCAATCCATGATTTTTTGGCAGATGTGGAAACGTTTACTGTACACGGCACATGGCATCAATCACGTCTTTGATCACAACTTTTTACAGGATACCTTGGCAAAGATTGCTCCTCATCTGTAAGCCAATGTGTGTCAAATCCTTGTGACCCCGAGGGGACTATCCTGTGTGAAAAGCTGGAAAATACTTATAGATGTGTGTGTCAACATGGGTACACTGGGCGGCACTGCAAAACACCTATAAACCACTGTGTTGATGGCTTGTGTCAACATGGTTCACCGTGTGTCGATCTATCAGGAGGGTTCAAGTGTGATTGTTTACCAGGTGGGTTCATCACTCAGCAGGGGCTTGTTTCAGATGGCAGCATTTCCTTGAATGAATCATGTATATAGCAGACACACTCCCAGTTTGAGCCTTTCACTCGTTCAGCTTTCTTCACTGTGGGAGTCTAATCTCTTTGGCCTTAAGCAACAACACGTAACAGTCTTATGAAATGTGTAAGTCAGGGCTCAGTTCATCAGGTTGTGAGCCGACTTCAAAGCAGTGATGACGTTTAGGATTCCTCTTTGCCCACGTAACCTCCACAAGTCTTCCTTTGGCAGTGTAGTTCTTTGATAAAATATGAGTAAGCTGGTACATTATTATGATATTTAACATTTAAATCGTAAATTGCAGTCATTACTTAATTTCTATTTAATAAAAAATGTGACCTGTTCTATTGATGTTTTTTTAAAAATTTTTTATTCACAATTACCTGTAAGTACCACAATCACCTATGTAACCACAGGTGATTGTGGTGCTTAACAATAGTGGCACTGATTACACTGATAATTGGTGTACTTAGAAAATGTTAATGTTATTAACATAGGACTATCTGCGTAAACTGTTTAGAAATACTAAAAAATGATTTCATTAGAAATGAGCTGCCGCGCACCTGTAACGGCCCAAATGAGTAATTTCCTTCTCTAAGAAGTTTTTTTTTTAGCTTGAAGTGAACAGTGTGGAAGGAACTGAGTGTTCATCACCAGTATAAACTGTGCTGTTTTTATTTAAAAGGAAAACCAGCAGATCAGTTGAAAAGAACAGAAGAAAATTTGTTATAAAAAGCCTCGAACCAAACATGTGCATGACAAACATCTTTAATTTTTAATGCGTGTTGATTTTATGGTTAAAAAGTGCACTTTGGGTACCAGATTAGCTCAGAGAGTGTGCAGGCGACCGTGTGCCTTAGGACTGAAAGAGAGCGGCCAGGGTTCGAGTCTGACCCGCAGCCCATTGCTTGCTGTCTGCTCTTTGCTGTTGCACTATCCAGTAAGGGGGGGGGCTAAAACTTGCACTGTTATTAATATTTGCTGCCTTGCACTCTTCTTCCTCTGAACCATTTTGGGTACTGTGCTGTTTTATGCCATCAACTTGTGTTGCTTATGTGTGCATGTGCAACCTTGCACAATAAAATCTGTGCACAAAATAGTCACAAAAACGTTGTTTCATTTTATGGCTTCAGTATGTTGCCATACAAGCCAATATTTAAATTGTTGTTTTTCATGAATAAAACACTAAATGTACATTTTGTCATTTTCTCCAATTATAAATAATAAACCATATAACTGGTAGAGATTTTACATAAAAGGGTATGCTATAAAACATCCTAAAGGGATTCCTTTAAAGAAATGCCATGCAAAACATCTGAACATTTTGCCCTCTTTCCACAGGATTAACAGGCCAGTTTTGTGAGATAAACACTGATGACTGTGAAAAAGAGCCGTGTGGAGTCCTGAGTATTTGTAAAGACACTCTCAATGGCTACAATTGCTTCTGTGCACCTGGATTTATTGGTAAGTGAAAGCTATCTTGAAGTTATTCTTTGTGAGTTAAAGTGGGCATTTTATGCACAGAAGCAATTTGTCAGCATGCTGCGCTTCTTTTATATTTTCTTAGGAAATAACTGTGAGATTGAAGTGAATGAATGTCTCAGCCAGCCTTGTCGAAATGGAGGCTCCTGCATAGATGAGCTCAACTCATTCACCTGTCAGTGTCCTCCTGGGATCACAGGTACTTTATATGTGTCTTACCATGACTGCTCAAGCGTCTGTGTGTGACTTATGTAAATAATACTGAGTAGGCTTTACTGGAAATAACTGGAAAAATGTTAATTTTTTAAAAACCAGGACTAGTTGTTCTTCACCTGATAACTACACATTTGGTTTTTAACAAGATTGCAAAAATGAAAATGTCCAAATATTATGTAATTTGGTGTTAGTGCAACACTCTTTTTTCCGTCAGAATAAAATATCAACACAGTGCCAGAAAGATAAGTGCAACAATAAATACTTGTATTTTATTCTTGTTTTCTTGAGTTTTCACCTAATCAAAAATCATGTCACACAGAAAACAATGAACTTTTCATACATCAGCCCCACATTACTGTAGATTTACAGCCTCTTTAAAATGTATCTTTTAAAATATCCATTAAACAGCAGTTTAATTTGTGATCTAATTTCTAGAAAAATCAAAAGAGTTATGAGATTTTTTTTCCACAGCTGAACTGTGAAAATCATTTTAAAGTGCACCTTAACAGACTTGAGGCTGGATAAGGTGCTTCTGAAGTTTCACCCACTGTATTTAATGTGTTAAAACCACAGCTCTTGTAGTATGTTTCCTGAGACTACACGTAACACAGTAAGTGCAAATTGCAGTACTAAACATGTAGATAATTCTCTAGCTGTAAATGGAATTTTAGGACTTTTTTGGAAACAAATATCTTTTGATTTGGGGCTTCAGGGTGTGCCTGAAGTTGAGTAAAGTAAACAAGGGTAGTTTTGCTTTTAGTCAGCTGCACTCGTACTAATTATATGTAATAAAATTGTCGTGTTCATTTTCAGAGGGTGTTTATCCATCTGCAAGCCTCAATACTGCCATCAAAATTTTCACCAATTAATTTATGCATCTGTGCAAAGTAGAATTGTTTGTTTGATGGTGTCATTAGCATAATAAGGGATTCATAAACTCATAAGATATACCCACGTTTATCTACATAAAATCTAAAAAGATATCCGGTCTTTGATCTTAACATTTCATGGGACTTGAAAAGAGTTATTATCTGCAATTTTTTTTTCTTCTTCACAATATAATAACATATCTCCAAGCCAACCTGTTTTAATAACACAAAGCATTAATTACAGGACTAAATAAAACTTTGGATGTCCCCACAGTGTTAATGAAAGATCTGTGAGATTGTTATTGTTGGGAGAAGTGACCATCAGTATGGGCTCTAAGAGTAACCCAATGTGCTAACACTTAACCTCATGCAAATCTTTAGAACACATGCACAAGGGAGGCAATGAGGTTAAAATATAAGCTCTATTGTTTGCAGTGTTACAAGTGCAGCACAAACAGTACACTGTAATTACATGGAATGTTGGTGTAATTCAAAGACCCGTTATCACTTTGGCATTTCACACTATGTAACAGCCTCTTCTAAAGCTTACAGAGACTAAATGTGTGAAACAGTGATAGTGAAGAAAAAAATCATCTTGCTGCTTGGTTAGTTTGCTGCTAATCTGCTCTGTATTTTCAGAAAAAAAAAAAAAGGACCAAACACCAAGAGAATAGTCTATGAACTTTATTTATAAAAGCACACACACACGCCAGTCACTTTATTAGGTACACCTGTTCAACTGCTTTGTAATGCAAATATATAGACATGATAAGATAACACATTTTATGAATCCACCATCTGGCCATGGTCTTTCTGTGTGCAGTTTGCATGTTCTCCCCTTGTCTATGTGGGATCTTTTCAGGTATTCCAGCTTCCGTCCACAGTCCAAGGACATGCAGTTAGTGGGATTAGATTAATTGGTGACTCTAAATTGCCCATAGGTGTGAATGGTTGTCTGTCTCTCTGTGTTGGCCCTGCGACAGGCTGGCAACCTGTCTGGGGTGTACCCTGCCTTTCGCCCTATGGCACCTGGGAAAGGCTCCAGACCCCTGTGACCCTGAACTGGATAAGCGGAAGAGAATGGATGGTGTATATGTATATAGATGTAACTGCAGAAGCCAATGAAACATATATCCTTCAGACATGCTGAAGTCATAAAATCAAATCTGCAATATGCCACTTTGTGTTCTTTGCTGTTTTTTGTTATTATAGGCATCTACTGTGAAGTCAACATAGACGAGTGCATATCCTCTCCCTGCCTGCACAATGCCACTTGTGTTGACCTAGTTCAAGGCTATGGATGTCTCTGCGTGACTGGCTTTACAGGCAAGTGAATGCACTTAAAGTGAATGCTTCTGTTATGTGTTGATGACATCCTACGCATACGTGAAGATATGGACTTATTCATTATTCCTTTTGTGTATCATTTTCCAGTACAGACAGGCAAAAAACCCCCCCCAAAAAAACAAACAATAAAAACCCCTCCAACACTGAGCGCGTGTGTGTTTATTTTTTTATATATATGTGTGTGTGAGAGAGAGAAAGAGATATCACACGCAGCACATTTAAACATGTCCACATGTTTTAATTACAGCAAGCATCTACAGTTGTGGCCATGTCTCTTTGTTGTATGTAGGTATTACAGTGCTTTGAGCTAAATGTAACAACATGGTTATCATGCTAACATGGTGATGTTTAGTCAGTAGCAGTCAGTATAGCACTCTTACACTTGCACTCATGTTCTTACCCTGTAGTATTTTTTTCTGTGCATGTGGTACTGCGAGGCCCACTGTTTATAGTGCAAAGAGGACTGCAGACAGATAAGATATCCAAACGTAAAGGTCAAACACAAGAATGGCTTCTGAACTGTTTCCTAGCTATTTGATAATAATTCTCACAGAGCAGAATTCACAGTGCAGAACCAAAAATAGAAGTGGTGCAGTGCTGAATCCTCTGAAATCTTAAGCTCACAAAGGAGGTGGTTTCTCTTCCTTCTAAAATTTTTTTGCATGTTTACAAATTATATGTAAAATACAATGAAGATGTTCTTGCTGCTCTAACTACTGTGCTGCAGCACAATAGGAAGCCCTTTATGGTATTATAGCTGTATTTAGTACTTCATTCTCTCTGTGTGTGTATGTGTAGCATTAAGATCTGCAACATTCCCTCATGCCAAAATTGCCCAAATCCAGATATTGCAGGTGCATGTTGCTTATCCAAGAAATTCAGTTTATTGTTTTCTTTTTACTCAGATGAAAGATTGGTATAAATAACTGCAAGGACATGTGCTACAGCATAGATAGTAATACAGAAAAGGTCTTTTTTTAAATTAGTTTAATTACTAAATGTTTATGTCAGTCACTTTTTCAACATAACATATTTATCAATTTCTGTTCTTTCCTGTCAAAGGTAGAAGATGTGAACTTGACATTGATGAGTGTGCTTCATCTCCCTGCAAGAATGGAGCCACTTGCATTGACCAGCCTGGTAATTACTTCTGCCAGTGTGTGGCTCCATTTAAAGGTAATGAGCACTGAGGGAATGGGGACAAAAAGCAAAGTTAATTAAATTCACATACTATTATTTTCACCTGTCTGAACTAACTTCATATGTCGCAACAAAATTAGTACATCTTCATTTGTAATCTGTAGTTAAATAAAGAAATCTTGAGTAATTAGGCAGATATAAGCCACAGTCGATGCTTCCGCCAACAAGTGACAGCTTCATTCTCACATAGACCAGTTTCACTCTTAACTTAGCGTATTTTAACCTTTACCACAATCTTTTCCAAAATATAAACATGCCGTTTTGGTGCTTAAAACTAACCAACCAACTAACCTACCAAAGTACAAAAGAGAGAAGACTCTACCACAACACTTTTGACAGATACATTTCTAAAACTGGAATTTCACAAGAATACAAAACAGTAAAACTTTATTATATTTGACAGAAGCCAACACACATTTATTTAGCCAGACTCTTCCCAACAAACTCATCCTAAAAACCAGGCAGCCAGTCAAGAAGGACCTCAGTAAAACACAGGGACCACTTTGACTGATCTAATGAGCTCATTGGCTGTGAGATCATCCTGGAAGGACAGTAGTCAGGGCAGCACTTCACAAATCTAGGCTTTACAGCAGTCTCCAGAAGAAAATGACTCCTAAAAAGGCAGATCACAAAAAAAAAGGCACTTCAAAGACGTACTGACAACATAAAGAGAAAAATTCAGAGCTCTGATGAAAATGAAAGTCTCCCAGTGTAATTCAGAGAACTTGTAGAAAGTATTGCCCAAAACGGGCACAACTGATTACCCTTGTAACACTTCTTCACTGTACAACATGGTTGTGGCCACTGTGCATCATAAGGGTGCATCCATGTGCAAAGCTGCCACTGCTGTAGTACGACAGAAAGAACTATGCAGTTCATGAAGTCAAAGACTGAAGTCATTTCTGAGAGTATTCCTCAGAGGGCCAATGATTAACTCACTTTATATCTGAGCTTTTTAAGTGATTCGATGTATCAAGAAAGCCACTTGTACTGAAGAGTGAAAAAATATTCTGAAAATGTTGAATGTTGCACAGTATACTACCGTCACTTCTTTCCAAAGGAAAGTACTTGTGAAGAAGAAGAAGATGAATATATCAGTGAAAGGTTGTATTGTTGTTTACTGCACGCTGTCTAATTGAGAAGCTGTCATAGTATGTTAAAAGCATGTTTAACTGAACTTCTTGAAATTGTCACATTGTTTCATAGTTCATGGCTTATTGAATGCTTTATTCATTTTCTTCATGTGATTGTTTTACAGAAATGATCAGAGGCAGGACCCACAATCACTTTGCTTTGTCTAGTTTTGCAAGTTTTGCAACATTTGAACTAATCGATGTTCTGCACATTTTTTGCATATGCATTTTTTTCCTTTTACTTTTCATTACTTTGTTATTTTAGTTCTTTAGGTTGAGCAGACATTTTCCTCATGTGTGATCTGTCTCAAGTGGTGTCTACCACTTTCATTTTTCTGTGGTGCTGTCAATTTTCATAATCAAAGCAGTTGTTAAAGGGCTCAAACGTAGTGCAAATGACAATATTCAGTAGCACATTAATAATGAAATGGAGGGTTCATAAGCCACAGGTGTGCTTTTATCACTTGTTTTAAGACAGCATGGAGCAGGATTGCACTGACTGAGAGAATTCATTTGCAAATTGTTTGGTACAAGCACCGAAAGATATTATTTTTTATTATATTAGGTACTGCATTAACATTTTGAATGCTCAGAGACTTTACATATACAACCCCAATTTTAAAAAAAACACCCCCACTGGGATGTTGTGTAAAACATAAATAACAAAATGCAATGATTTGTAAATCCCATATACCCATTTTTTTATTCACAACAGAACATAGAAAACATCACATGTCGAGTCATTTTAACATTTCATGAAAAAATAGCTCATTTTGAATTTGATGGCAGAAGACATCCAAAGGAAGTTGGAACGGGGGCAACAAAAGGCTGGAAAAGTAAGTGGTGCTAAAAAGAAACAGTTGGAGGTGACTGAGCATCTTAGAGAGGCAGAGTTAACCGTGCCGGTTAAAGGTCTATCATACAAAACACCACTGTCTTCTCTGGTCCGAAGTTAATTTAAAATGGATTGAGGCAAAGTGGAAAACTGTTCTGTGGTGAGATGAATTGAAAATTATTTTTGGAAGACATGGATGCTGCATCCTCCAGAATAAAGACGAGAGGGACCATGTGGCTTGTTATGAGTGCTCAGTTCAACAGCATGGATCTCTGATGGTATGGTGGTGCATCAGTGTCTTATGGAAAGGCCCTATCAATGCTGAAGGGTACACCCAGGGTTTAGAGCAACATATTCTCCCATCCAGATGATGTCTTCTTAGGGAAATTTTGTATATTTCTGCAAGACAATGTGTTAGGAATATTGTGTAAACTTTCTTATGTCTATTATGATTTATCATATCTTCTGTTTCTATAGTTGTTTTATATATTATACTGTTTTGTTTTAATGCAGACATGTAGTGATATTCCTTAAAGAAGGAAATTGTAATCTCACCCACAGGCTGGTTTAAAGCCTGTAGGAAACACACACACACACACACACACATACAAGACACGTATAACACGTACTTTCACGTATGTCACGAATACCATGTAACATATACACATTCCACGGTATGCTTACTACCATATATGGTAAGGAAAGAGCCAAGAATGCTGTTTATTACATGTTGTAAACTGAGTTTTATGTAACCCACGTGATTTTACTGTGAAAGTCTGGAATAAAACCGCTGCAAGGAAGCTGACGCGCAGGAGACCACTTCCTCTTTGTTCAGTGAAAGCCTGATACAGGAGCTGAGCTCAGAGGATGGGCTTCCTCCTTGCTGCAGGTAAAAAAAGAGTTGGTGTGTGTTTGTTCCTTGTTGTTTTAAGAATGATTTGAACCAATCACAATGCTAAAGCACATACTTCATATATTAAAACACCTTTGCTTTGTAGTAGAAGAGTCAGGGTGCTGAGCTGGCCTGCCTGCAGTCCAGACCTTTCACCAGCTGAAAACATTTAATACATCGTGAAACGAAAAATGCAATGAAGAAGACTCAGGACTGCTGACCAGCTAGAATTCTATATCAGAAAAGAATGGTACAACATTCCTCTCCTAAAAGTCAAGCAAATGGTCTCCTCAGTTCCAAGACCTTTATGGATTGTTTTTAAATGAAGAGGAGATGGCACACAGTGGTAAACATGACCCTGTCCAATTTTCAAGACTTTTGGCTGCCCTCAAGTTCAACATGATTTCATTTTTTCTTAAAAGTTCAAACAGTTTCTCAGTTTGTTACAGTTTCTGTGTTCTTTTGTGAATAAAATATGGGTTTTAGAGAATTGCAAATCATTGCATTCTTTTTTTTTAAACTGGTAATCTCTGTTTTACTGAGAAACCTCAATACAGTATATAATCCCCAAGGAACAATTCAAGGAAACATACAGTATAGGTTTACACTTATGTGACTAGATCTATACATCAATTGCTTTTCTACTGAGATTCATGTCTGCTGGATGGTCCTTCTGTTGTTTCTTTGCCTCTCCCCAGGTCATAATTGTGAGTTCTTACCCTGTGAGGCCAGTAATCCCTGCGAGAATGGAGCAGTGTGTGTGGAAGAGTTGGATCAGGACCATTTCCCTTTAGGTTTCCGCTGTCACTGTCGCCATGGCTTCACTGGTCCCCGCTGTGAAATCAATGTGGATGAGTGTAGATCCAGCCCCTGTCTTCATGGCTTCTGCTATGATGGTAAAAAACAACTTATGTCTTGCCAACATTTTAATGACATACACTCATGATGGAAGCAAAGCTGCATAAATGCATTTAGACATTAAAATGTCATGTATATGTCTGATTTCATTTTGCTCACTTACAGCCTGATAGGTAGTTTTGAGTTGAGTCACCATTGCAGCTAAGATGAGTGTTATGGGTAGAATCATCCATCTGAAGAGAGGAGCTGGACATTTCTTATTGGAGTGCACTTGATTAGTTTCTTAATATGATATGTCAAAGAAGATCAGTCATCAGTGTTGCGTTATAATTTGAATAATGGATATTAAATTACAGAATTTGGATAGTTAATTGGATTTCACTCCTGTGCATTTCATCTCTAGCATAAGTAGTTTAAAAACTCAT
Organism: Pterophyllum scalare; assembly: GCA_024447675.2. Lineage (NCBI taxonomy): Eukaryota > Metazoa > Chordata > Actinopteri > Cichliformes > Cichlidae > Pterophyllum > Pterophyllum scalare. Next base: position 62,959 of record JAMQGT020008207.1, read on the forward strand.
TGATCATAAGAAAAATGCTGAAAAGTAAAGGAATCCTGCTTTATTTACTTTATACTATAAATGTGTGGGTGTGGGTGTTAGTTACCAGCTTTGCAAAAACATATATTTCTGTCAGCAGCAAAATATTTGTGTCTTCCATCCTTCTTGGCATTTTTGAAACATGCCAACGGTCCAGTGCTGTTTCATCTGGCATATGTATTTTCTAAAATAGTGATGGCAGCGGATCACTATCCTCTCAGTGCTACATTAGCCTTCCACCAGCTGTTGGCCAATCTTGAGCACAGCCAGTTCACCTTAGGTTAGTGAACCTGGACTCTTGGACCTATTGGCCATTGCTCAGTAGCAGCCAGCCAGCCAGCCACAAGGGACAGCACTGCATAGCCACAGTGGCTGTGATGAGTAATGCTGCTGCCACCCAGGACTTACAGCATTTAATGAGAGTAATAGCATCTACACGCACCAAGACAGAGTGACAGCATAGATTACGTGGTAAATCTTTGGGATAATGAAGAATCCAGGGACCCTGACTGGGGAAGTAATAAATTCACTCCTGTAAGAACTGCAATTACCTCTGTCACTAGCTGCCTGTACCAGTGTTGTGTTGGAGAAACAGAATGATGCATCCCTCTTTAAAATCATTAATAAATGAAGAGAGGAAGGAATGGATTATTAGCCGTGGGAGATTCTTACTTCTGATGGAAGAAATTGGCGCATTTGTAGCTCCTGAATTAAGAATACCGCTGAAATCGCTCCTCTCCCTCTGTTGCATTCTTTTCCCATCATTCAACATCTTGCAAGTATGTTGAGAGTCTTGCAGCAAATGACAAGGCTTTCAGGCTTTCAGTGAGCAAAAAAGATATGGTGAGACAAGGAAAGTGAGTGGAGAGAAGAGGACTGAATGGTCATCGCAGACAGGTTAATTTAAAGCTGGTTAGAGTGTCAAACTGTCAGACTAAGGCAGAAGGCAGTTTGGACTTTGCCAGCAACAGGTCTGACTGATACAGCAGGAGCCATTTATTTAATGGCCATATCCTTTAAAAATAGAATCACAGTTGTGATTGTGCTTTATGCTCATAATCAGCACTTACCTGTGTAGAGATGTAGGATCCACTGAGATTTGAGTGAATTAATTTATGATGCAAGGTACTGTAACTATGCTACGGATTTTCCTTTAGTTGTAGATGGCTTTTACTGCCTTTGCAGTCCCGGTTATGCTGGGCTCAGATGTGAGCAAGACGTTGATGACTGCGTGAACAGTTTGTGCAGCACCAACTCAGTATGTAAGGACCTCCATCTGGTAAGTAGAAACATTTTTCCTAGGCAGTATTATAGAATGATGTTATAGCCTCGGTTAAAAAATTGCCCCGTGTCCTGTAAATCACCACAGTTGGTACCTCTTCATAAAATATTGATAGACATGAATCATATTAGTTACTGTACATAACCTTTGATAGCTGTTGTGCAGTCAGTGTTTTAAAAGATTTCTTATCCAGTAAATATTAACAAGTGCGCAGTAACAGGAACAGTGGCATGTTATTAAAAAAAAAGAATAAACTATATCAACATATCTGTGTGCTCTTGGAGCAGCTCGACTGTGATCTGGTTTATGGGATGATTCATATTGTTTTGGATGTCTGGGGAAAATACAGTAAGGAACAGTTAATATCTTATGTCTAATAGATGGGCATTATTATTTATATCTCATAATAGAAAAATTATGCCATTTACAGTGCCCCATTTATGCCTTGTAGGCGAAGGTTTTAATGTAACATAAACCAAAGGGTTACCAGTAAGTATCTTATCAAGCAAAACACTAATTTGTAATGATAAAAGTGTCTCTTTTGACCAGAATGTCTTTTGTTGTGATCATATGTCCAAAACAGCACATATTTCCCATAATTTGGATTAGGAATCTTTTTTTTTTTGTTTAAAAGATTAATCTTCATGATTAAGGTATAACTCCTAATAAATATAAAAATTTACAGCTTGTATTTCCTTATTTAAATTTTGGATAGCCATTTAATGACTTTTCAGTGTCTTAGCACATCTGCAGCATATTCCCCAGTAAAGATCTCCACATCCTGGTTATGTAAAGCATGGATAGACTTGATGGGAAATTAAAAATGCTTATGTCAAAAGTTAAGTTTAAAAGCAAAAAAAAAAAAAAAAGCAGCACATTAAAAACTTTTGTCTTGAAGGCACGGCTCGAGTCTTGTAGTTATTCAGATGTTTTTTTAAGCCAATAACATTGATATGTTGCAGCTGCGGAAAGGCCTTGGGAACTGCATGCTGCTCGCTAACTGTGCAATGAGTACCAGGAGCTTTTTTCCAACAGCTGTTTTTTTGCTAACAGATTGCAGTAGTAAAACAGATGTGTCATAGATAAAGTCCGTATATTTAGCCTTGTCCCCCCCCCCCTGGTAACTTATAGTGTGTGCAATCCACACCTAATGTAGGGGTTTCAAAAAAAAAAAAGCTTATAAATTAGAATAGTAATATTAAGATAGTTGAGAACTTTTGACACTAAAGCAAAATTACAAGAAGAAATTAATTTCTATAAAGTGTCTAGACCAAATTAAAATCTTATGAAATTAGTGTTAAGATTTTCAGCTTTAAGCTTTAAGATTACAGCGTGACCTTCCTTCATAGCAACTAATCAGTAATAGTTTGTGTTTTATCCAACAGGTCACCTTTTTAAAGAAATATTTAAAGCCTAATTATGACTTGCTGGGATGAAGTACTTTACAAGGAACCATATGAGAAGACAAAATAGTTGTGGTACAAACGCTGGGTAAAACAGTGTAGTGTAATTTTCCTTTGCTGGGATAAACTAAACTCTTCAAATCCAAAGACAAAAGGACGCAGTAAGAAGGCAATGGGATCTGATATGAGGGATATAATGAAATTTCTACCGGTATTTTTTTAGTCACTGTGTTTCACCGTTACATTTTTCCTGGTTCATTATTCAAATAGGGCCGTTTTTTTGGAAACCCCATCACATAGTCTTGTTTACAGTGCAGCTATTTCTCTCTCTGAACATTGTGTCCCACAGAGCTTTACCTTATTTTGGAGAATTGCAGTCCCTGAAGGTGACTTAGCAGCAAAAATGAGATTATGTTCTATTGCCAGGGGTAAGGAATTGGAGTCTCCTAGAGGTATCTAATTTATCATGAGATGACGGCATTTTCCCCCACCACCATAAGGCCTACAGTGTACAAATTATATCAGACAAAGTTTAACGGCTCCCTTCAGCGTATGAAATAAATATTAGCATACATTCAACCAGAAGTACCCAGGACCTTTTGACAGAGCGTTGGCAATGATAAATCCAAAAAAGAAAAACCTTTGACCATATGAGTACCTTCATAACGTATGCAAAGAGGAATTTAAATTAAGCTGGCTTCTTGGAAAGTAATGGAAGAAAAACATTAATCTCTCATGCTGCAGTTCATTATTGTAATACCGATTGCAATGATGAAATAAAGGACAAATGGTCCACACAGTTTTGAATGGAGGAAAGACAAGAAAAAAAGATTTGCATGTCTGAGGTTTGTATAAATATAATGTTTTTTTAATGTAAAGTACTAACAACATATTCTGTGGCTTTAGAGGGAAAAAAAATCCCGACAAATCTAAATCCCACATGCTTTACATGTTTGCTTGGCTGTGAAAATATTCCTTTTGCTCGAAGAATATGCAGCGGTAATGCTGTACGCTTCATAAAGGTTTGTATCGTCTGTATCTTGAATGGCATGGAAAAAAAACAGGCTTGCATACTGTCCAGAGGGTGGGTGGTAGGAGGAATACATCAGCACAGTAATGTGGAAATGTAAGACAAGCTTGACTCTTCCACACTTTAAACAGATTTCCACAGGAAAGCTTTTTTTTTTTTTTTTTTTTGTGAGTAGGAGGTTTTATTTTGCAATGTTTTCAAGAACACTGGGCTGAATTAAATCAAGTGTATTAAGCATTGCAACATTTGTTTTCTAAAATGTGACCGATATAAATAACTAAACAAATGAGTGGCAGAATGCCCTCTGTCTGCTCTGTAACAACTTAATTAACAGCCTCTACGTGCAGATGTGCCTACTGCCATCCGAAATATTCAATTCTAACCACCTAAAATACTAACTGTACATAGTGCAGATGTGAAACGTGACTACTTTCCAGTGTTAATCGAATATTGTTTCCTTTTTTTCATTTTGCAGAGTTATGAGTGTGTGTGTCAGTCTGGCTGGGAGGGGGAGTACTGCCAACAAGAAATTGATGAATGTTTATCACAACCCTGCAAAAACAACGCCACCTGCACAGACCTTCTCAACAGCTACAAGTAGGTGTGCGAGCTGGCTCGAGGGCAACGTCCTCACGAGGTGCATCAGTCACTTAAGAAATGCAGGAAAAAGAAGCTGTTCGGAGATAGCAATATGTCCTTCCACTGGCACCGGAGATAATGAATTGCAGATGGCAGGTAAAACAAATGAGTCAATCAATGGCTCACAGCATGAAAAGGTTTCAGGGGATCTGTGACTCATTGGAGGAAAAAGCTGGTGTATCTGCTTCGGCTAATGCCCACTCTCACTGGGGAGACATAAAAATGCTTCAGGTAAAAAAGTTGGGGGATGGAAAGGAATGCGAGGTGGAGTGGTTGTAGTGCCCGGGTACTCACTGCCACCAAGTGGAATATTCACCTGCCTTAAGAGCAGATACTTGAGATTTACATACACTGTGGTTCACTCTCTGCTTCTCTGTCTCCATCTGTCTCTCTTTCTGTCTTGAACGCATACATATCCATTAAATTCCCACTCAGTACTATAACCTCTTGTGTCCTACATTCAGCTGTCCAGAATTAAAAGCCGCTCTGACCAGTATAGTGCTGTTAACCGCTAAATTTCTCACACTTTCTCCAACAGAGGTCCAGGAGAGCACTGTGGAGAAAGCATGCACTGTAACACTGAAGTTTATGTAGAAAAGTATATTTTGTGGGGAATTTATATGATGAAAAAAAATGTATGCTATTTAGTAGTTAGTCTACAGCAGCTCCTAGAACACCTGCTGAATGCATTTTTAGCATAATTCTCCCAAAGAACATGACTTCTGTAGCCTTTAGAAAACTTTTAGAAGTGCTTATTTATTTATGAGTAGTTTTAATTTATGGCAAAATAACCTCTACCGTGCCATATCTCCTCTCTGGTGTATGTAAGGTGTTTGTGCTCACCAGGCTGGACAGGTGTGGACTGTACGGAGGATGTGAATGAGTGTGATTCTGGACCTTGTCTAAATGGAGCTCAGTGTCAGGAGTCAGACATACCTGGGGAGTTCTCCTGCACCTGTCCCCCCTTCTTCAGTGGTCCCTTGTGCAACCAGCCTTATGACCCGTGTGACCCCCTCCACAATCCCTGCCTACACAGCTCCACCTGCCTGACACGCTCCAATGGAACAGCTTCCTGCAGATGCCCAGCTGGTGAGTGAACTCAGCGCAGCAGCTTCGTACTTGTGGTGTTTTTATTTTAGCCTTATTTTCTAGCATAATCATAGTTTTGTTCAACAGATTAAAAAAAATAAATAAAATTTTTTTTTAAATTACACAAATCATAATTTCAGTGAAATAAGAAGAAAATCACCCTCTCAGTTTGAAATTCATTTTTTTTATCTTCCCTCTGAAATGCATGAGTTTTCCCAAAGAAAGGATTAGTGCTTTCGTGTGCATGAATAAAATGTTAAAATGTGCTCCTGATACTAAAATCTATGCCACAAAGCAATAGTGGAGTGTCATACAGGGATGATTTAAAATGAAAGACGTGCTCTTTGTTGCCATCTGGAGAAGAATTTAGCTGGGATCTGGTTGTTTGTTGACATATGGGTTAAAAAGGATGTTATATATAATGAAATGTAACTGGCAAAGAGTTGCATTGATTTGTAATATAATTCCTGGATTTTTACATGTCATATGTTCCATTTTAATTTCTGCAAATTTTTTTTTTAAAAAGTCAACAAACTCACACAGCAGTGTTTTTTGACCTAATTTCCTATGAGGAGAGCATACCAGCTCTTAATTTATTTTTGATGGTTTTGATTTCTCCTCATGGCATTAAAACCGAACCTTCATGTAGTGGCAACTGGGACATCATAATGCACATCATGGTATTAAGGGAAAGACCACATAAGATCGACCCTTCATGGTGAATCATCTGGTATTTACCACTCTTTCATATGATTCTTATTTATACAAACATTACTGTGCCTAAGGCACAGAAATCTTTTATGCTTTTATGTAAATATTTTTAAATAGTATCTTAAATACAGCATATAACATAAAGCCATTATCCATTCTCCATTACCAAGACCTTATTTACTTTATATTTACCATGTTTTGGCATGAAGGCAGCTCAGTTTGACCGCTCACTGCTGTGTTATAACTAAACAGAAATGAACAAAAACAGTGTTTTGACTCATAATTGGAAGGCATTGCATAATAGAGAAGACAGCCCACGCAGTACACGTCCTTACTACTTGACCACTGGAATGCTCCAAGCAAATTATATTTAAATTTTAATCAGATATGCAAAGACTCATTTGGTATGTACATAATATCTGTAAAAACAGATATTAGTCATTTAAATTCAAGAAATAGTTCTCCTCTGTTTCTTTGTTTTGAAGTTTAATCATTACAAAATCAGAAATTATGAAATTGTTGGGAATGACAACATGTAAAATTTGACCCACAGTCAATGCTGACCATTTTCTGTTGTTGTTGTTGTTTAGTTTTTCTGTAAGTTTATCTGTAAAGTTGTTAAGTCTTAAATAATGCTGCCATCTTCAATATGTTTAGGGAATGCCTACCAATATGTTTATGTTTATTTTTTGTAAATGTTAATGTTTGCGTGATATATTGGTGCATCCCTACTAAGTTTAGCATCTTGAATTCATGCATGCAGGCCTAATTGTTTATAGTAACCAATCAAAAGAACATAAATAACTTAGAAATTACTCATCACTGACAATGCACAATCTGATTGCTGCTGTCTTCAGTGTGTTCATATTCTCAGTATTTCCATGTTCAGGCAGACTACAAACTTATGCCAGTTCAAATTCACAGTTAACAGATACAGAAGGATGAAAGAAACGTGGGTGGCGAAGGAGTCAGATTGTAAATTATTTTAAAAGAAAATAAAGCATTGACCTTGTTTAGTGCTTCTCACTCATTCACATGCCCGCGCCCACATTCATAAATAACTCAGGCATATACATCTACTCAGACGCAAATGAAACACATGAAAATCTGTTTCATGTTCAGTTCACGAGATCAGTTTTTATAAAAAGCAGCATATTGGCGTGGAGCAGCGGCAATGACCATTTTTCTTAGTTAAAATGACCTATTAGGATGTTTATCAGTAAAACCTTGTTAGTTTGGGAATTGTAAATGATATAGCATTTTAATATTCTGCGTTTTCATTGCGGAGGTTAGGATGCTATAGGGTTATGCTGTATCTAATGGCTCCATCAGCAAAGAGATGAAAAGATGTTGCCAGATATAAATAGAGCAGCTGGGTTAGTTTCAGAAAGCTTCCTTGGAGAGGAATGGGAAATTAGGCGCTGGCTGCATACATTACACCAAGAGCTTTGCGTGGGTTTGGTCGTTTTCACTTCATACAACCATTGTGACTCACTACTCTCCATTATCATTCACCATACATCCATCTTGTATAGCTACTACTCAACAAACACAGAGCAGCCCATGGCTTGATCCCAGTACAGCAGTGGTAAAAACTTATTTACCATTCATTGTATGTTATTTGTCAAGGAAATTGTGTAGGCCTCATGTTATTCTCCAGACTAATTAAAATCAAATTTGTCTGCCCTATGCCTGCAAGATTTACTACAGTCCACCACATGCAAGATGGACACCCCACACTAAATATTATCAAGGTTAACTTCTGAAATCTGTACCATTAGTGCGTGGCATTTAAATGTGCTCATCTGCTGCTGTGTTATGATAGATGTGTTGTGTAGTGAATGAACTGCATTAAGGAGACTGAGTGTAATGCTTTTAAATGACATGAAATGTTTGGTAACACTGTCACCATGTTCAGCGTAGCATCAGTAAGCATTTGTAACAAACGTACAGGTAGGTGGACAAGAAAATTAAATTAAATTTCATAACCTCTCATTTGCTTTTAGATACTTGAGTCTTAAATATGTAAACAGAAATGGCAGCTGCGTCATACAGATCAAGTGGCATCACATGATCCGCATTCAAATACAGACGGTGTGCTGTTGGCTGTTAAGGAAGTCACTCAATGGTTAAAAAAAAAAACGAGGCTCAAGATAAACATAAAGGCTTGTGTCGTTAATAAATTTGGCTTCAGGTGAGTGCAGAAAGTGTTGAATTTTTTTTGCTAAAACCAAAAAATAGGAAAATACCCCATTATTACTTAATTTCCCTAGAAAGCTTCTTTTTATCTCTGTGTATGTAGTCTCGTGTTTAGATCATTTAGATACACTACTGTTTAGCTACTTAGGTGAACACTCTTAAATCCATTCTGCTAATCTTAGCCTTGTTAACTTTTTTTTTTTTTGGTTGTTGTAATAAACAGCTTCATCTAACACAACAGAAGTCGCCAATTCAGGCTCTTAGGCTGTAATGTATAATCCATGGTTGGAATAACAGGTGTTCTACTCTTTCCATTTCACCAGAACTGCATGAGTGCAACTTAAGAGGCACTCGTATTCATTGTGACGATGCCTTTGAGACACTTCTAACGCTGTGATAATAGATGGTGGCTGTCGAACTTCTCATAGCCAGCCCTATGACAGTATCTGATGGCTGCTGACAGGGATCTTTTATAAAAGCTAAGCACTTTAACTTTAGTGGTCATTTTACCAAACTTGCTGCGTTGAACACGTTATGAAGTCGGGTGTGTGGTCTTAGCGTTCTCAAGAAACTTCACTAGACTCTATGCATCTAACAAAAAGGTTGATATGGCAAGTTTAGTGTTCATCAGCTTAGCAGGATCCAAAAGAGAGCAATTAGGAGGTTTCTACTGGGAGCAGCATTAAAGGGATTTGTAAAACACAGCCACAATGGAAATGAGTTCTGTCTACAAAGGTGTACTGTGAGAACCTGGAGGCCAAAATAAAACCAGAGCAAGCTGAAAGTCTCTTCTTTAAGAAAAAAAGAAGAAAAAAAAACAGAGGTGAAGCAGTTATCCTCTTTTGATTGTAGAGGGCTCCTGTAGGAAGTTTTTGTTCTTACTAGCGGAGACTCTCCGCTGAGGCTCTGGCCAGGAGGCCTAAGTCATCTTGCCTGACCAGCACAGATGTTCCACTTTCCTCTTAATGAGGAGCCTCAGCAGGGAGTGCCAAACCTGATAGAAGAGCAACCTGAAAATGGGAGAGTTAGGGTAGAAGGTTGAGGTGAGGGTTACTGGCCGACAACTACAACAAATGAAACAAACAACACCTGGCATCACTCAGCCAAGACTGCAGTACAAGGTAGGGTTACATTAGAGTCTCGTACGCAATCTATAGTCTTTGGTGTCCTTGCTCAGTTTGCTGGATTCTTTAAGCAAAGACAAGTTCACATGGGTAAACTTAAATCTTATTTAGGCCCTTCGCTGCACATTCTCTACCTCTGACTTTCAGTCTACCATCCATCCAGTTAAACTGCCTAAAGAGCAGAAAAGCTATATTCTTAGACTTTTTCATTGAATTGAATTAATAACATTAATTCTTTGAATTAATAAAAAATAAAATATTAACTTTACTCACTTTTGGAGTTAAGCCAGTAGAGTTCCATTTTGTGTTTCGTTCTTTTTTAAAATCTCAGAGAGAGTAAATAATTCTCATATTATTTTAGTAAGTTCTCATGGCAACTGTTTTATAAAACTGATTACAGGATTCATTTGAGATGTGCAGATAAAACATGTCAGAAGGTTATAATGTTCTTTAATGGCATCAGAATTGCTTGGATGTGAAATATTTATAATTGTGAATTATTAAAAACTATAATAATCTAGGGATTGGTCAAATATTAATTTCCAGCAGCGCTTTAATAGTGACAGATTTTAAATCTTGTTTTATTCATAGCTTCTTTAGAATGGGATTTTTGTATTTGCTCAATGGATAGTACACTATGCCACTGTTGCACTTAACATTTTAGATTTGTTAAAATGCCTATATTCATTACGAGCTTTTTATTGAGTTTTGGACGACAAGTTGGCATATTTAAGTGTTAAATGTGAGCTATTTGATATGAGGTTTGACTCTAGTCCATTACATGAAGTAGAAAAATGTGATTTTTTTTTTTTGGAGTACAGGGAATTAATTCAGAAGCATTGTGTGGTCTCTTCACATGGAAAAACCATTTGGTCTCCATGGTTCAGAATATACCCAGAGGTGTTGCTGGCCAGATGGAGAACAAACCCCTTTATTTGCATGGCATGCTACACTAGCCTTCACCTTCCACAAGATTGAGATTGTGTCCTACCAAACAGTTGGTTAATGAGCTACTGTGGAGCCGGGCCAACAAGAGAACTGACACATAGATAATATGATACTGAAAAAGATGTGTTGGAAATATGTGTTGCCAAAATGTGTTGGTCTGACCTCAGTAGATTCATTTTAGGTGATTACTCTCTTTTATAGAGGAGGCAGAGTATATGACTTACAGTGGACACATGTCAGTTTATAAACCGCAGGTCCTGGCGGATGTGTAACAGTGTCACTCTGCCTTTTTGTTGTTTTAGTATGAAGAAAATAGAAATACACATACACTAATTTAACTGAACCTACATGATTTTCTCCTTTGTAGTGTGCTACTCTACATTATTATGATTGTTGTCTTTGAGATAAGCTGCTCATAATAATTATTTCATACCGTCCACATTATTTGCTTTAGTTTGTATTAAAGTTCATTTATAAAATGAAAAAAGTGCCACACCAGAATGGAAATATCTTCTAAATAAATGTCCTGGCTGAGATAGCTGGAGCAATTAGAGCATATGAGTTACATGTAACACCCTTAGACTCAGATGGTACAGAAATCCCCCCCAAAAATATATGTGCTATGACTCATCACTTCACAGCTTAATTTAACTAAACCAATATAATGTGACTCTAAGCCTCCACAGTAGCCATTTCCTCCTCATAGTACAATTACTGAGATTAAAGGTGTTTCAAATAAATCTTTCTCACAGAATAATGGACCATGACAGGGAGGCAGTCAGTGGCCATATTGTATTTTAATCAGAGTTCATGTCATGTAAATCACAGCTCCATTTGGGAAACTATTGTCTGGTCTAATATTCTGACAGTGAAGGCACACAATGAAGGGGGAAAATATTAAAATGTAGCAGGTGTTCAACCTCAGTATGAGAGCGTGCCCCTTCAGTTGGCAAATGTCTCAGCACGCTAGTGATAGTCCATTGCTGAGGGCAAAAGGTGGTTCTCTTCTTCTAGTGTAGCTTTGAAACCTCTGTTTCCAGATCAAACAACAGCTGCAGAGAAAAAAACGGCAGGAAAAAAGCATCAGTGATCACATAGTGGTGTGAGAGGATTTCCCTTCATGATAATTCTTCATCATTATTTGATTTAACCAGATTGGTGTTTAACCCCTAAATGCCTCACAGCATGTAAAGTGCCCAAATGGTCTCTGAGTAAATATGTGGAAACTACTTCAAAGCTGACAGAATGGTTTTGTTTTGTTTTGTTTTGTTTTAATTTAGCTTTCCTAACAACATAGGTTAACTTTCAGAAGGTGGCTGAGATTATTGAGCAAAGTTTACAGATCTGTATCAGTTTCTTGGGACTGATGTGGCTATTAAACATACTACTTTTTATACTACAGATATGCATAGTTATTAAACGTGCATTAAAAACAAGATGGAACATCCTGACAGAAGGAAGAAGAGTAGCTTTTTTGTGTGTGTTCTGCTCAACAACATGGAACAAAAATCACCAAAATAAAACAGTGTGTAGCCTTTTAACAAAACTGGGGCATGGGATGTAGAATACAATATATACACCCTGAAATACATGCAGTACAAGGTTACTGGAGTGTGAACAGTTGATTTGCCTGCTGTAAGCAGAGTAAGGCATGAACTGCAGAAAGTCTGCCCAGTCTTAAACAACCATGCAGTCTGATAATGATTAATAATGATATGATATTGACAGTTGCCAGGTGTTTGTGGTTAAATGTATATGGGTCGTTGTTATTCTATTTCACTGTATCGTTGTTTGGTATTAGTGATTTTCAGTTGTATAATTTGCTCTATGCTACAGTGTCTCTTCAGACAATGATTGACCCTGATTTTTCAAGAATCAATAAGTTTCTTCTTTTGTTACAAACCAAAACATCTTGTGAACAAGGAAAAATACATTTAACAGGATAGTTTTTGTGAAATGATGAGGCATGTGGTATCTTCTATGGGGAAATAGTTCCTAATGTTAAAAATGTCTTCTTATAGTGTGAAACAATGTAAAAGTGAGAACATTTTCTTTTCTTGTATTTCTGTCATGGGAACTGCAATACACTGCTGTACCAAAGTTTCTCTTTAGCTCATGACACGCACTGCTGTAAGCACAGTGTTACAGCCTAAGGTGACCTAGATGAGTGCATCTGCATTTATACCAAGTCAGAATACTTTTTCTATCGTTAAGGAACCGAATTCAGCTTTAATATTGGCGTGCAGCTGTCATTTCTCTGTGAAAAGTATGTGCTTAAGCATAATCAATGTATGTATCTTTTTATTGGTAATATGTAGGGAAGTCACAAATACCTCTTAAGGACAAAGCGAACCTCTAACATTTCTGCGTTAAAAAAATTATAATAAAAAAATAGTAATAACCCATAGAACCTTAGCAGACAGGCATCTATTTATATATCTACCTATCTATCTAGCTATCTATGTAGCTATTTAGTTAGTTATCTAGCTATCTGACTATTTATTTAGGTATCAATAAACAGAGAGATGGAAGAAACAAAATTTCTAATTGGCTAGAAAGAGGTAAACTGAATCGTGATCAGAGAGTAGGAGAGATGGCCAGTACACAATTGTATATTAACCAGACACTTGTGTACACCTGTTCACCTAGTTATTAACACACATGTCTAATGAAGGTATGATTAGAATTTGAATAATAAAACATGAACGCATCAGTGCATCCTGCCTAATATCAATGGTGGGCCCTTTTGTACCAACTGAGCATTGTTTAAACACCACAGCCTACCGGAGTATTGTTGCTGACCATGTCCATCTCTTTATGATGAACACAGTGTACCCATCTTCTGATAGCTTCTTCCAACAGAAAAATGTGCCACAAAGTTGAAATGATCTCAAACTGGTTTCTTGAACATGACAATGAGTTCACTGGACTCAGATGACCTCCACAGTCACCAGATGGCAATACAACAGAGCACCTTTGGGATGTTTTGGAATGGGCGAGTCACGTCATGGATGTGCAGCCATCAAATCAGCATCAAATCCGGAAAGATTGTTTCCAGCATCTTGTTGAATCTATGCCACAAATGATTAAGGCAGCTCAGAAGGCAAAATGGGCTCCAACTCTGTGTTAGCAAGGTATAAGTGTCTGGTGAGTTTATATGTCTAATATATTTTGTAAAAGCATTAAATAAGTCAAAATACAAATGCAAAACATAACTGTATGATTTGCAGGCAAGCCTGCTGTTTGCTCACATTTTGCATCCTAGACCTTCTGCATTGTGTGAAAGACTAGGTCGTAGATTTCAGACCCAAATCAACAAAACTTAAATACCAAGCGGAAGGCTGCATAGTCATCATGGTGAAGAGGGTTGCTTCTCAGTGGCATTTGTAGTTCTTCAGCCCTCTCACACCAAAGAGTGCCATTTAATTTAATGATTTTTTTTAAGCCAAATTACCCAACAAAGCTTTAGAGTTCAAAGCATAGCCTGATTGCTCTTTCATTTGTATTTCAAGAGGTACAGTACAGTGTTATGGTTATGAAGAGTGTGGATGATATAATAAAAGTTCTCATGCATTCTCATTATTTTAGACCATTTAATGGAAGTGCCTGTCTTTGGTGTAGACCTCAGAGACAAGAGATTTCCAAACAGACAGGAAGCAATGATCAGAGAGGGCCAAATCTTTGACAGACCATAAGCAATTTGTCATTGTATGACAACCAAAGTTTACTACATGTAAACATAGTGAAAGTTAACAGCTTTAATTTGTAAATTAGTCATCAAAATAGACAAAATGACTAAAGCTAGAGAAAAGAGGAAAAACATCAGGAGCCTACACAGGGCCAAACAGCAGTTGTGAAGAAGTAGCTTCATTTATACCAAAAGTATGAAATAGCAGCAGGTCTGCAGCAGCTGTACAGTAAACAAATTTTAAATAAACTCAGTGTTTAATCATTCTGTGCCTGCATTAGTAGTGCCAAAGAGGTGGTCCAGGTGTGTAGCGGTGGTGTAAATTGGTTGCTGTAGCTGGTATTTACATGCAAAGGATTTCTATTCTTAACCCACTTCTTCAAGTAACCCAATTTTTGGTCCTTGCATATGAAGGACCTTCATGCATACGCTACCTATTTTTAATTTTCATTAGTGTTGCTACATATGTTAGATACATATAACTTATAATAATCCAAGCTGTCCAACAGTATTCCATCAGAGGTCCTCTGTGCTGTAATGGTTTAGTTTATCCACATTCTGTGCTTTTGTCACACAAAAAACAAAAATCTGTTCACTAAGAACAGCAGATATCTGAAATAAAACCAGAATAATTCCAGGCACATGTTTAACAGATTATTACCTCCACCAAGGAGCTTCTTTTTTTGGTAGTGTGCATATCATTCTGCCTGTAAACACGAGAGCTCAAAAAGTTTTGAATGAATTCTGATAAAACTTTGTGGGGGCGTAGAGTGGAGTAATTTTAACAATCCATTAAAATCTGGCTTACATCCACCAAGGTCTTCCAGGTCAAGTTAAGGATTTATTGTTCAAAAATTGACAAAAAGCCTTATAACTCAGAAACTATGATTCTTACAAGTTTGGTTTGTATTGTCTGTATAAACATTTAAAATAACAAGTCATATTTGACCTTTGACCACTCCTTCAAGGTCAGTAGATTGATTGGAAGGTCAAAGTGATAATAATGCTATAGAGAGCTAATTTTCTTACTGCCATTGTTTGTATTGAGAACATGTTGTCATATGGGGAATGATATATGGGGATTCTAAATATCACATTACTGTGGACTTCTGACCTCTTCTTCAAGGTCACTTTCATGAAATGTCTTTTATCTTTAAAACTCTGCTTAAAATTCTCCTGGCTTTGTGTTACTGGCAACATTTAGGAAATGATAATGGTATATGGGGATTCTAAATATCACAATATATTTTGCATCCAAATATCATGTCACATCTGACCTCACTTTTACATGTCACATCTGCCATTCTTTCAAGTTGACCTCAAAATGTGTCCTATCTTTAAAGAAAGTATTGTCAAGAGAAAGAGAATGAGCTGCTTAGTTAGTTAGAAAAATACTGTAATATAATATCGAATAAAAAGTTCAAGTTATTCATGTCATTATTTATAAATCAGTACCTGTTACCTATTACCTACTCCTACATGTTTGTGTAATCAGAGTAAACATCTGTCACGCTATGCTTTTGATTTTTCTTTCTGCACTACAAGCTTCTTCAAATATGTTTAAAAAGAACAACAAAAAAAAGAATATATTTACAATGCTCTTCCCTTTAAAGTAAATACTGCTCAGAGAATGAGGTTTGCATTGTTGGAAGGCTTCCTGTTTTAGCCGATTTTCCATTGTTTCCATGTTATAGTCAACTCAGTAACTTCATGTGTCACCATTACAGAAGGGAATCATGCATCATATAATACAGCAGTATCGCGATTTGTCGCCTATCGTAACTATGGTATGATACAACGATTCTGAAATACTTGACGAGACTATCTAAAATGCGTCTCAGTTCCTCCTAAGAAGCAAAAAGCTGGAATTATATTAATAACATCACAAGGTAAAGCAATACTGTGTATACAATCTTTTTTTAGTGTCACCTGTAAGCATTTCAGTCATCTGCACAGAATTTCTTTTTTCTGTAGTCATTTCTAAATTTGCAAGTATTTTCTCACTATTTTGTCAAGCTCTAGTACATTACATTTTTAGGGCCATTATGCATTTGGATACTGTAGATTTCACTCTGATCTTGTGCCATAAATCCATAATCCATCCTCTGACTGCCTAATTAAAGGCACAGTAGATAAAACCCGTAACGCCAGACACAAAACTTGCAATCATAGTTTCAACATGAAAATCCTGCTCAGATTAAGCGACCAGTGACATCTAACGTCTTTGATGCATGACAGCACACAGATGAGACCACAGACAGAGATCGTAATCTGTATCGCAGAAATGCTGGGTTATAAAATTTTAAATGAGCCCCTTCTGAGAAACGGTTACATCAGACTGACAGAAGACAACAGTCACCGATGGAGCAGTCCAAACTATGCTCACGCCCTCAAAATGAAGACGTTCCTCATATTTCAATTGAAATGTCAATCAAAGTTAGTTCGCTGTCCACTTGGGATCACCCACAATTTCTTCTCCTCTGAGACATTTACTGGCACCACCCGTGATCACATGCTGTAGTTCTTGCCAGATGATGGAATGACTATGTGAGCCATGCGCCTTGGGTATCCCTCTCTGTACTCTGTCAAAGAGAAGCCTCCAGTCACTGCTTAGTGGCAGAAGATGCATTACATTGCAGTGACATTCGAAATAGTCCCCAAGGTGCTTCACCATTGCTTTGACTGACAGACCAGCATGGGAAACCTGTGCTGTCCCATAATTCACCAGATGCTCTGTGCTGTCTGTGGTCTCCTGTCCATGGATTTCTCTTCATTCATACATCCCAGGATGCACAGAGCATCGTAACTGTCTCTATGCTTTTTTATTAGGAAATACATTAAGAAAACTGGTGTCTTTATTTCCAATTTTAAACATAATGTAGATTGCAAATAATCACCTCAACTCCTGCATCTGTAAACTTTCAAAGTGCAGCGATAATAGAAATAGACAGCATGCAGTTACCTCCTGATAATACACAGAGTACAGGAAACCCTGTATGACCCTGCAGGACTATTATGGTGAATTCTAGAACTAGCCAAAATGTCAAATTCATTACTTTGAATGATTTCTTCCTGTATGGCTCAGGTGTCACATTTTTAATGTGCAAAATTAAACTGCATAGTCTCTTTTCTTAAAAGATTTTTGACAACCCCGTCATCGTGAATAGATGTACTTCTCTGGGCTGAAATTTAGTACTTGCAAAATCCATTACAGTTCAAAAATATATAACTCTGTCTTGAAGCAGTGGGAGTAACATAATGAGACAAGAAAACAATAAGAGCACTCACACACTCATTATGGGTTAGTTATATTAACCCTTTGGTATGCTTGCATTACATTTAATTATGCTTGGCAGATGGTGCTCTGCAGGGGAAACACAGTAGTCATTGTTGGGAGTCTGAGCCCAGAATTGTAAAGTAGCTTGATAGCAGCACTGCACAGGAAATTGTATCTGTGTGTAATTACTCATACCATGCAACAACAATGGCAGATTTGTGGAGCATCTGTAGTAATGTAGATGCTGTACTGGTCTGTTGTGGTCGAGAACTAAGTGAAAGTAATGGCTGAAAGCATAAAACTGGGCTTCCTCTGAAGGGTGTCTGAGTTTACCATTAGAGATATGATGAGGAGCTTTGCATTTCCCATGCAAATCCTGGGCACACTATAGGGATTATGTTTCTCAACTTGCCTGGGAATGGTTTGGTATGCCCCCTGAAGAGCTGCAGGTGTTGGCAGGGGAGATTGCGCCTTGGGTAGTTCTGCTTAGACTTCTACCTCCCCAGGCTGGATGGCTAGATGGATGGATGATTCAGTGATATTTATATTATGTACTTCTAATGTTTGAAGGTAATTCAGTTTCATTATTCTGGGTCCAGTTGCTAATGAGAGTCAGATCGTGTCCATTATTTGGTTCCATACTTAGGAGCATTTAGTTGATTCGTGATTTTTTAAAATTCAATATTATTATTATTATTTTACTTAATAAAACCAATTCATGCATGGAGTGAATGTTAATTAGTTCAGCAGAAAACTATCTAATCAACCAGACTGAAGCTACTCGCTAGAGGACTACCTCTGGCAGGCAAAATATTACAGGCTTCTAGGCTGCCTTCAGATGTACAACAAAACATCCATGCTGATCTGCTTAGCCATGCTGCCCCTCAACCCCCTAATGAACAAGGGCAAAAGAGCTCTTGGGCTTAGCCTCTCCCTCTTACCCTAACTTAACAAGATGTCCCTGTACTCGCTCGCTTTCTCTCTCTCTCACACACACACATAGACTTATGCACGGTGGCACACACAGACACACACCTCCCAAACCCCAAACCACTAACCCTCAGACCAATCTGTCTGTGGCACTATAGTATTATTAGACTTACACACTCTCAAAGGGGAAACAGTGAGTGCTGAGAGCTGGAAGATGAGATATGCTACAGGGCTTACTAGTTCCATTAAAATGGCATTCACTGGGGCCTTTGTTATCATCGGTCCTGACGTTTTCAGGATGTAGTGGGGTTTGCTGATCCATGACCATCTCATCTATCTTTCAGGATTTGAAGGAAGTTGGTGTGAAATTGACACCGATGAGTGCAGTTCAAACCCATGCCAAAACCAGGGTGACTGTGTGGACCGGGTCAACAGTTACAGGTAAAAAGTGTTATCCACAAACCGGCTTTTCATTTCTTAGTGGGTGAGAAAATGTCAGGAGTTTTAGTGATGAAATCCTCTTTTTTTTTTTTTTTGTGAGAGTTTCAGACCATTATACTGATTCTTCTAAAGCTCACACCCTTTCTTCATATTTAACAGATAGTATTATTACTATATAATACTATATGTTGTTTTTTAATCATATGTTACTGTACATGTTCTGGCTTATTGTTTAATTGAGTTAAACAGATCTTTGCTACTGTGCATTGTGTGAATTGATAATAAATATGACGTTCAATTAATATCAATAAATACCTATTGATTGTCTCACTCTGTGCACGTGCCTGTAGGAAACATCTTCTATTTTCCATCTGAGACAAAATATCAATATTAATGATTTTTCTTTTCCAGCTGTGTTTGTAAGATGGGATTTTCTGGCCTTCACTGTGAGGAAGACATCAATGAGTGTGCCTCTAGCCCTTGCATCAATGCTGGCATATGCCAAGACCTTGTGAACAAGTAAGCATAAATGTACTTTTTTATTTTTTTTTCCTTCGACTTGCATCTTAACCTTTTTTCGTAGTGTGTTTAAAAATCACGCATATCAGTAAAGGCCAGGCAGCATTCATTTCCTGAGTTTGTTTTGAAAGTTGAATGATCAATAACCATTTCCCCCACCTTAAAAAAAAAAAAAGGTATAAGGTTTTGGCGTTACCCCTTAGAATGTTGCAGTTTACACAACAAGCTTGTCATCCTTGACACACATAAGCTGCTATTCTAAAGACGAAGAGCAAATTCAGCAGGAACACATCATGTATCTAGATTGGGCTTTACTCCACCGGTGCTTTTCTCTGCTGTACTTAATGGGAGCCCCGGGGCTTCCAGGCTTAGTCGGACAGATGGGTTGAGAAGTCCCAGGGCCAATTTGAGTCCTAAATGGTTTGTCTCCAGTTTGTCTTCCGTCATGATTTCATTCCCATGTGACCTGGCCCTGCTCAGAGCACTCTCCTGATTGCATAGTCCCGGGAGTTCACATCAGGTGTGTTTTAACCTCACTGCCCACCTCACACCTCTGAATCCAGAGAGCCGTGCGAGTTTGTCTACACTGTGGTGAAGTCTGAACTCATCGTATTCACACTTATACTTGCACTTCGTTTTTCTTAAGGAAATGCGAGTTATAAAAGCACGATGAGGAAAGGGTCATGTGTTATAATTCAGTCCAAGAGCGGAAGAGGCTTTCAAACAAATGCACCACGTGACAGTAACTACCAGTTAGCATATCTCATAAATTTGGCCTGATGTAACTTGTTTACTGGTGAATGATGTTTACAGCAGTGCTTAGGTGAATAATTGTATGTTGCCTCTTTACTTCATCTCCTGTGAGATCTACAGTTAGGCCCAGCGACAGCTTCAGAGAGGGATTTGAATTGAGTAAACCACATCATTGGACAGATTAAGCCTTCCCTTTACTAACAAGTCATGAAGTATAATTTAAATTAAGTTGCACACAGGGAAACTTAATTGCCGGTTGTTAATTGTTCCACGAAATGCTGCCGGTCAGTTGAGAAAATCACTGCAATGTAGTTTATCTCAGTGGGGTTTGGAACACAAGCTCACAACTGCTTCAAGCGAGTGTGTGCATATTTTGCTGGAAAAAAGCAAAAAACTATTTTGATTATTTTAAAGTTACAAGAAATGAAAATAAGTGTGCTATCATTGTGTGACGCTTTGCTTTTCATTTAACAATTCCTTCTTTAGGTTCCGCTGTATTTGCCCCCCTGGTTATTTTGGAATGCTGTGTGACCTGGATGTGAATGAGTGTGAAGTTTCACCTTGCCTACACGAGGGCATCTGTATCAACACGCCCGGGGGTTTCAAGTGTGTCTGTCGTCCTGGATACTCAGGTAGCTCTTTTGCCCCAAGGCGAGATCAATATAAGACTCTAAAAAGCCTATCATGCCTGCTTATGGCTGCACACTGTTGAAGTAAGTCTGACATAGATCTGGCTTAGTGTAAAAAATTCTTCACAATGCTTGCTTTTAATTAGCCTGCCTCCCTGTGCAAAGATACAGTGCCTGCTTTTTAGTACAGCTAACAAGAGATAAATTCATGTCACCTGTTTTATCTGATAAAAATGTCTCAGTGTCTCTTAGCTGCATTTATTTAATTGCATCAGCCTCTTCAGTCTCTGAACGCTATTGTTGTTTTACTTCAATCCATTTGTCTTATTTTCCACCCAGACGGATATCGAGCTATTTTAGCGTGCGCGCGCGTGTGCACACTTGTGTGTGCGCTATCCAAAGCCGATTCCTGTCAGATACTGGGAAGATTAATTTCATTTGTCTTCCACACTGTATCATCAATTTATCCTTCCCCAGTTGAGAGAGGGGGGAAATCTCTGAGGTATTGCTACTCTGGAGAGCAGAACCTGACACGCATGGCCCAATTCCCACAGAAGCAGCTTTTATTATTAGACCTACGCACAGCATAGTACAAGCCATTACTTTTTCTGTTGCTCTAAGCTCATCTGAGGAAACAGGGTCCCCCAAGAGAGCAAGTGGCCAGAGGATACAGTGTGGATTGGCTCAAACCAACTAGAACTCATACAAAATATTTGCTCTAGTAACATGTGTAACAGCAAAGCAACTTTTGACAAAACGCGCAGAAAAAAAAATGGGTCTAAGGTGCTACTGTAGTTGTGCTGTGTGTTCTTTTTATTCTTGCCTTAAAGTAAGTTTGCCATCTGATGGTGATTCATCATGTGGTGTTTTTGTAGCCTGATTGGAATAGATTGAAATGTTATCCTTCTTTCACGGTATGATGTGTCATCGCTGTAGCAATGTAATTCATTGTGTCACTTGGTGGTATTAACATATTATTTGCTTTAGCCATGAGGGAAGAAAGGGGACATTTTTTGCATATCAACTGCCATAAGTCATTTTGATAGTAACAGTTGAAGCCTTTTACTAATAAATGAGTCCAGAACTGTATCTGGCCACTTTTGTTGATGTTCTTAAGCTATAATGACACTTTATTCCCACCTCAATCAGTGCCTGTGTGGAATTTTCTTCAGTGCATCTGTCTTTTGTAGACATTTTTACAGGCCCCGTAAAAGCATGCTAAAGGCTATATGATACACATGGTAAAGAGTTTCACTAGTTTAAGATGAAATCTGTGCTTTGTATGTGAAAGTATTCCTCATTCTTGAACAGTTCAGGCTTTCACTGGGTCAATAAGACCTGCTATTAAGCTTAATTTGTGTATACAGTGCCATTTTATTCTGTATATATTGGCAAACATGCTGTCTTATAATGTAAGTCAGTCTTGGCAGCTGGCTCGATCTTTGCTGTCAGATCATTATTTAGGACATTTGGCTTAAAGGTCTCTTGAATCCCAGTAATGTATCACTTAACTGTATACAGGTGCTGTGTTCTTTATGGTCAAAGGTCATTACAGTGACATGATTAATTGGTAATCTTGTTTATATAAATCACAGTTTCTCCACGCTCTTTGTCACCTTCCCTTTCTCTTCTTCACCCATCATTAGTGAGCATGTTCCCTTGAGTGATGGTATAGTGCAATCAGCACTTTATTGCAGTTTCCTCAGTCAGCACATTGCTGGATGATGATATTCTGGCCCATGCAATGTTGTTTGCTGTTAAGGCTTCAGTAAATTCTAACTCTTGCTGGCTGGACTTCCTTGTAGGGTTCACTCCTTATTAATGTGACAACATGCAATGCTGTGCAAATATTTCCAGTTATTAATGGAATTATATCAAGTACAAACCAATAATCTCTCATTATTAAGATGTAGAAGTATCGGAAACTGTCACATGAGCTGCCAGTCTATGTTTTTCCATTCAGTTTTCATTATTTTTTTTTTACTATTTAAACAAATAATACATTTAATGCCCTAAACAGATTTTAATGAATCCATAATAACAGTACAACATATGTTCATTCATAGATAATCAAGTTGTGAATAGCTTTTAATTGATTTAATTGTGCAATGCTTTTAATCTGCTGTGCAAACTAACAGTCACAAACAACCAGTAAATGTTTTATAGCCCCCCCCAAAAAAAGAAAGGTCCTCAGCTTTATTTTTATTTAGTATAAACTATTTTTAAACCCTGCCCTGGCCTCCAAAGGATGTGTCCCTGTGCATAATTACTTCTGTTTACATAAACGTATGCATTACTTATATTTACATAATTTGAACATTAATGTTAGGTAGTGTTAATTTTGGGTGGCACAGTGGTGCAGTAGTTAGCACTGCCAAACCTGCTGAGGACTTTCTGTGTGTTTTCTCTCTCTCTCTGTGTGTGTGTGTGTTTGTTTCATTTTTTTTTAAATTTATTCTTGCATTTAGGTATAATTATATATATAGTATTACTAATAATACTGACAATGATCAGTATTATGATCATCACTTTTAAGGGCACTGTGAAACTTTAGTAAATTTCAACTTTCATCATTATTTAATGTTGTTTTTACCTTTGTGGTCACAGATTTACTTCCTGCTGCACAGGTTTGCTTTTTGGCTAAATGAAACAACTCATCTCTTTGGCACAAGAAATTAATTGTTTTACATTCGGTAACAAGACAAAATGATAGATTGTGTGTACAGAAGAGGCAGTTTATTTATTCTCTTTCATGAATAAACACAGGGGGCAAAATAGTTTCTTGCTCCTCTTGTCACTATGTTTACATTTGGCTCGGCTCACAAATGAAAAGCTAACCAAATGATTAATGATGGGTCAGTAGTCATTTTTCATCTCTTGATTACTGGAAGTCCTGAAGAGATTTTAGGGGTATTAAATAATCTTTTTACCACTTCAGTAAAAATAACATCACAAAATCCCTGCATCTAGAATTATATCCCACACATTCATTCATTTTTAATTCCACTGCATAAAAGTCACTTCTGTGCATCTTTGTAAAGCAGTACCTGCTGTAATTTAGACTCCTATAAACATCATCAGTGTGTCTTCCCAACTTGTATTCTGATTTGTTGGCAGGAGGGAGACTAATTTTGTCAGTTTATGTTGTCTGGTGATTCCTTCCCAGCTTGAACTCTCTCCCCCTCTTCGCGTTGTCTGTGATCTGAATGCTATTTTTGTGCTGCCTTTAATGAATAATGAATATTATCAACAGTCTTGCTAAAGCTGAATATTTGGCCTTATCTTAAATGTGTCTGATTGCACAGTTTGCGGGGGGGGGGGTTGAGCCCTTGTAGACAGTGGGTGCTGCAGTCTCAGCATGATCAGCGTTTACAGTACAAGACACACTTTTCCATTAGTTCAGTGCTGCAGTTCAGTGAACCCTCTCAGGGGCACACACCGCCCAAATTGCATTGCACTTGGCTTTAGTAGTCTGTAGCCAGCCAGAACCCTTTGATTTTATTTGGAATTTTGTTTGTAGCTGTTACAGAAGTGAGAAAATACCTTTGTTGTTTCTCAGTGATTTCTCCAAAAAAAGCACTGAAAAGTTTTCACTATTTTTTTCTACTGTCTAATGAAGAAATAATGTAGTCATGTTTGAAAACTGGAGAAGGCATGCTACCCTACCCTGAATTATACAAACTACCGGGGTTGGACACTGAAACTGAAACACCTGGTTTTAGACCACAATAATTTATTAGTATGGTGTAGGGCCTCCTTTTGCAGCCAATACAGCGTCAATTCGTCTTGGGAATGACACATACAAGTCCTGCACAGTGGTCAGAGGGATTTTAAGCCATTCTTCTTGCAGGATAGTGGCCAGGTCACGACGTGATGCTGGTGGAGGAAAACGTTTCCTGACTCGCTTCTCCAAAACACCCCAAAGTGGCTCATTAATATTTAGATCTGGTGACTGTGCAGGATAGTGGATAGAGTGACCAAAGGTTTGGCTATAGCAGCCTGGCTGTGTATATTGACCCTGTGGACCTCCCGACGGACAGTTTTGGTGGAAACAGGAGAGTTGAGGTGCACATTTAATTCTGCCGTGATTTTTTATGTTTTTTGGATACAATCCGGGTTAGCACCCGAACATCCCTTTCAGACAGCTTCCTCTTGCGTCCACAGTTAATTCTGTAGGATGTGGTTCGTCCTTCATCACAAAGGCTTGCTGTCTTGGTCACAGATGCGCCAGCAAGACGTGCACCAACAATTCGTCCTCTTTTGAACTCTGGTATGTCACCCATAATGTTGTGTGCATTGCAATATTTTGAGCAAAACTGTGCTCTTACCCTGCTAATTGAACCTTCACACTCTGCTCTTACTGGTGCAATGTGCAATTAATGAAGATTGGCCACGAGGCTGGTCCAATTTAGCCATGAAACCTCCCACACTAAAATGACAGGTGTTTCAGTTTCATTGTCCAACCCCTGTATGTTTCTGGGATCACTTCCCTTCAAGTCTGGTGTAGATGGAAGCAGCTATTTCAGACCTTTGAGAATATTTCACACCTCAGGAACATTTCCAGCACCTTGTTGAATGTATACCATGGAGAACGAAGGCAGTTCTGAAGGCAAAAAGGGTGGTCCAACCCTTTACTAGTAATGTGTACCTAATAAAGTGTCTGACAAGTGTAAATAATTGTTGACCTTAAGGTTACAAATGAAAATTGTATTTTCAGCTTATGTGATATGTCATAGGGCAGTGTGGTGGTTCAGCAATCACTGCTGCTCACGGCTCTGCATGCAAACCCACCGTTTGGCCTTTTTGTGTGGCGTTTGCATGTTCTCCCCACGTCTGCGTGGGTTCTCTCTGGATATTTCGCCTTCCTCCAACAGTCCAGAGACATGCAGTTAGTGGGGTTAGGTTAATTGGAGATTCTAAAATGGCCATAGGTGTGAATCTGAATGCAAATGGTCTCTCTGTGTTAGCCCTGCGACAGACTGGTGACCTGTCCAGGGTGCACCCCGCTTCTCGCCCTACAACCTACAACTGGATAAGCGGAAGAAGATGGATGGATGGATGGATGGATAATGACATGCTTGTTTTATCTGATAAACAGACTAAAACACAAAGTGATTTAATTAGAAATCAAAGAAATGCTTTCAAATGAGATGCTGGAACTAGTGATTGGCATTTGCCTAATTTCACTGTTTTTTTTCCAGAGTTATTGAAGATTCTTTATTTGTTTATCCAAAAAATTATTAATCAAGTAATTGTTTCAGCTCTTGTTTTGTCAGTAACATTTTAATTGCTAAATATTTACTTTCACAAGCTAGAATGGCAAAATTGGACCACATCCTTATTATCAGTTATGTGTTGTTTTCTTCTTGTTTTAGATCCACGGTTATATTTTTTTCTTTTTTACACACTCCATATACCAAACTGTTTTATTAGTCCCATAAGCCCTGTCTTCTAAAATCCAATAACCCCTCAGAGTTCGCATGATATTTTTATCGAACATAGAGGTTTAAAACTTCAATAAATAGCTATATTTCTGCTCTGTGCTTTGACTTGGTGCTATTAGTGCTGAAGCCAGATGCTAATAATTAAAGTTAATGTTTACAAGAAACTGAAGGATGTTCCGCTGTCAAATAAGGTCATGAGGAACAAGTTAGAGCCACTTTGAATTAAGTGTTTCAGAGCAGGCATTAAAAACTTTCAAGTTATATATTCAAGAATGATATAATAGCCATCACATATTAAAAAAAACTCCAGAAATTCTTATGCAACGCACACAGCCCAGCCATGTTTACCATTACTGCCAGCCTGTGATCACTGTGCATCAAAGTTTACCAAACAGATCAGAGAGAAAAACATGCTGGTGAGGCAGCTTTATCTGGACAGTAAGATCATTACTGTTAGGAAATAGCTTTTGAAACTTCAAGGCTTTAGTCTATTAACTGCAGAATCTTTGCTTTAAATTTGTTTAAGTGTAAAATAAGTTTGTTGAAAGAATTTGCAGAAATGTGAAAATAACCTAAAATGGTTATTGGTAGAAGAAGAAATTGCCTATCACCTCAGGCGATCATTTACACAGCAGTGCTCCCTTTTGTCTGAGTTGCCAACTAATACTAATGGTAATATTTCTTAACAGATAACAGTTACCAGAAATCATTGATTCTTTGATATGAATTGTTTAAAAATTCTGTCAGCCCTCATGTAAATGTTCATCATAAAACACAAGGTGAGGAGAGTTTATATGTTTTTTATAAATCTGCATCATATATTTTATCTGAAAACAACCTAAAACAGGCTTAATTTGGCAGTTTTTAGACTAAATATGTATGTCCATTGTTGTATTTTGGTTACCTTTGTATATAAGCAATACCTAACTGAACCAAGTAAGATAATAACACCACTATGTATTGCTGCAGGATAGGGATGTAAAGCTACCATCTTGCTGTTATGCAGTCTATTGACTGAGCTGCTGTTCCTGTAGGAATTTGTAAAATTACAGTTGGTCATGTGAGCAGTTCAGTTACCTGAATAACCCTGCGGCTGAGACCAGTTCTCTCTGCCAGCTTCTGCAGTGTCTGTGCATCTGGGTCGTTATCTTTTGCAAACTGGGTTTGCATCACCTACAGATGTGGAGATGACAGGACCACAAGTTTACATCACTGAACTCCGAGTTCGGTTTCACTAGGTTTTTTGTTCTTCGTTTTTAAAAGACTGTTGCATGGAGAGTCCTCACTGTGCATTATCTGCCACTAGAGGGCAGAAAACATCAAAATAAGCTGAGACAAATGACGCACACAGCCACAGTCATGTGAAGCAATGTTTCCATTTACATGACAGCAATACGTAACTGAAGCCAAGTAGATGTTACATAACATCGTATTGCTACCAGGGTCTAAAAGCGGATGGCCTCTGCCTGGGCTGAATGCAATTAAGCCCCTGGAAAAAAAAAAACAGTGATTATATTACACTGAGTCAAAGAGCTCAGTAAAATTTGGGGTAAAACATAATTTGAAATATGATACCTTTCCAAACTTTTTTAGAATTTAAAAATGTACGGAAAAGTTTTGTTTGAAATTGGGGCACTATCCAATGAAGTGAATAAACTTATGAATCTTAATAAGACACAAGCTTACTTCCAGTGCCCTTAAATATATTTCAGAGGAAAAATTTTAAGGCTTCATACTGACCCTCACCAGCAATACCTAACTGAACCAAGTACAAACATAATAGTTATGTATTGCTGCAAAAAAAGAAGAAGAAGAATGACAAATTCATTCAACACGTGCAATTTTTGTCAAGAATGCATATTAGAAAAGGCTTAAATGGGAAAATTTCAACTACTTCAATGCTAGAAAATAAGCCTTAAATAAATATTTATTTTTGACTAAATCTTCTAACTGGCAGTTTCTGAGACACATTTTATATACTGTAATTGCCCGTTTTCTTGTGCTACAGATGTATTTAAATCAACCAATCAATCTTTTCCACCATATCACGCAACAACAATTCACTGAATAAACTGTTATTGTTGGGCAGCTTACCTGATACAACAGCAATACGAACTGAACCAAGTAGGTACTACAACACAACCACGTATTGCTAAAATACATAACTTCGTCCCTACTGTTTAATTCTGAGTGTAGGTGTTCTTTGTGTCCCATGCATGGCTTTAGCAAATCTGAAAAAGCAATGCATCCCCCAAGAACATGAATGTGCACTCCTCTCAAAAAGAAATATTAGGAAAGTCTTGAGATTTGGTATTTAAGTGTTAATCTCTACCAAATTCCTATGATTTACTACCAATCAATACCTAGCTTACTCAAGCTCTATTAATAACACATAATTTAATTTCATTATTCATGTGTAAAGTGCTCTTCATATCCAATAAAATTTAAAGCCATTATGTACAGCTTTCCTATTTACCACACTAATCACAGAACATCACTTCTGCAACAGTTTAAGCAATACGTAACTGAACGAAGTAAGTTAACATAACAAGACCGTTTGCGTAAACCGAGCGCATCATTCCAAAATCCACTGCTGTTCATGAAAACACAGCAAACTCGGATTGTTTGGCTGATTTGCCCCCCACTTGCTGAACTCTACATTGTCATTAAAATCCTCATTTCCAAGCGCCCACTTCCATCTGATCAGGTCATCTTAAAGCCCTATCCATGCATATTCATCACTGCCCTGAATCACACTCAACAGCTTTTGCTGTCATCTTGGTTGACTATAGTGGCCAGGTCAGTGAACATCTTTCTGCAGTAACTCTGAGCTTCAGCACACGTCTTTAGGAGCTTCACACAGTGGTACTCTTTTATAGACATTTATAGATATGACACTGACAACTGTATTACTGTAACACAGTAACCATAAAATAAAACAACCACACAACCACAGCAATACGTAACTGAACCAAGTAACAACTAAACAGCACCCCTATTGCTTAGCACTTAGAGGAAGTCTTAATGTCAGGGGCATCTGTAGGGACAGGAAATATAATTAAGAAAAACATGTGCATTTATTGTATATGTTTGAATGAAAAAAATCTGTTTTCTTCTTGGATTTCCTCTTATTTTTTTTCACTGACATAACACACTGAGATGCACGGGGCTTACCTCAGTTCCTCTAATTCTCTTTTATATGCATGAGTGCCATCAGACTCCAGGTTTGGTATGATTGGTTTTGCAAGTGACAATTAATTTAAAAAATGTATTTGCAAAGATGCACTCAAGCACATTAGTGTAGTGATAAAAAAAATTAACCCATTGCCCTGGTGTCACTGTATTGGAAGGCCGGGACAAAGTTTAGTCACAGTGGAACCTTCAATAGGTGTATGATGGGTAGGCAGCCCAGTACTTTTGTCCATATACTTTAACAGGAAGATTATACTGGAAGGGAGTTTATGACACAACTTAACATGCATTTCTCAGCAATACGTAACTGAACGAAGTAGATGATACATAACTGTCCGGTATACACTCACCCATTCAATGGGTGAAAATTTGGGCTGTGGGGGCATGCACTCTACTGAATGCCCTTCTAGTTTTCACACTGGGTTTGTTGGACAGACTGGGGCAGCTAGATATGGAAATGTGTTAACAAGTGAAGAGAGTGCAGAGCTGTAGTAACTACAGAGGGATAAAGCTGATGAGCCACACCATGAAGATATTAGAAAGAGTTGCTGAAGCTCGGTTAAGAGAAAAGGTGCTGATCAAGCGAGTATTAGTAAGCAATACGTAACTGAACGAAGTAAGATGAAAAAAATTAACATTAACCATTACCATTACGTATTGCTTAATACTGAGTGTACTGCCTGGTAAATATCCTTTTCCTGGACTAACATGGCTCTCAGTACAGCAGTGAATAACTAATAATAAATAATAAATCAACAGCAGTAGGGCAACCAAGGCCAGAGCAGCACATACACGGTCCATTTAGCAGTTTCTATCACAGGAAGGCGTCCACAGAGCCCCACTGCAGCATCTCCCCTTAGTCTATTTGACTGTTACTGTATATGACACATCAGCAGTGTTCTCTACCACAGAGAGTCATAGCGTGCATCTGTAACTATAACTCGCCACAGTAAGATGAGAAACCAGGAAGCTAAATGCCCTTGACTGGCTGCCCTTGGGAGGCCACCTCCACACATACACACTACACTTTCCTGAGCAATACGTAACTGAACGAAGTAAGTATAATGTCTGTGTGCTCTGTTTGCCCAATCCCCACAAATGTGGCATCAATAGAAAGTCCAGGATGTCCTTTTGACAGGACAGTAGTACTCATTCTGTATAGACTGCATACATTGTGTTTGATGTAGAGGTTTCAGACCCATGTCCTCAACAGAGTCTTTGACTCCTGAGATCCAGCATTTTAAATCTAGTGAAACATGTTTTACTGCTGTAGGTTGAGGTAAATTAAATCTTTTGCACATGGAACTGAAACTTGGCTACAAATCTAAACACTTACAATGTCCTTTGGTACTGTGGTGACTCGAGTCCCATCTTCTTGGTAGTACGTCTCGGAGTAGTCTTTGGTGAGTAATTCACTGAATACAGAAAGATATAGAATAAATGTGCATCTCAGATGATTTGACTTTAAGATCACGTCAATCAATAATTCATTTAGTCTCTTCTGAGAGAACGTTATCAGTACTTTATAACTTCTTTTTCAGCTGACTACCTTGGAAGCTGGTTATTATACCATTTGGTGTATATCCATTTGTCTCTGAAAATGTACTTATTTCCTGATACTGCGCAGACACAACAGTTTAGGGAAGTGAGAACTTAACTTATTTCTTTCTAGCTGCATTTCTATGTATCTTGCCCGCTCACAGTCATTGCATACGTGAGAGTCTCTGGTCTGTGGTACTGCGGACAAAAAAGGGGGGAAATTTTGCTTCCAGTCATTAATTTAAATTTTTCGTTTCCATAAGTAGCAGCACAACATGTGCAGCCTTTATTGTTGTGCCAGGATGTTATAAATCAAAAAAAAAAAAAAACCCAAAGAAAAAGAAGAAGGAGAAGAAGAAACCTCTGCATGTCTTTTTCTGACTGTGTGAAGTCTGACAGGTCAA
This sequence comes from Pterophyllum scalare, assembly GCA_024447675.2. Classification (NCBI taxonomy): domain Eukaryota; kingdom Metazoa; phylum Chordata; class Actinopteri; order Cichliformes; family Cichlidae; genus Pterophyllum; species Pterophyllum scalare. The sequence goes on from JAMQGT020008207.1 coordinate 94,218, forward strand.
ACCACCACAGTGCTCCCCCTCTTCAAATTCAGGACCGTGGCTTTCTATGGAGATACAGCAAATGTGTCATTAAAAAAGTTATATAGCAATACGTAACTGAACGAAGTGGCAACCACGTATTGCTAAGTATTCTTGCTAAACAGCATTCGTTTCACAGCTCTTGTGTTGCAGCCGCAGTGAGCACGGCTTTGTTTAAAGCAGAAGCTAACATCTTCCAGCTTTATTTAATAGTGATTCAGCTAATAACTCTGGTTAGTACAGCTTTAAAAAAAAAATCATTGAAATAATTAAATGAATAAGACCCTACTCCATAAAATAGTGATCCTGTTCAGAGACTAATAGAAAACCAAATATATAAAATAAAATTTAAAAAAATCAGAAAACTTAAGCAATCATGGTGTAGAGATGCTCAAGTAAAAATATTTGTTATTGTGTTCTATGTACATTTCAGTTTTGGTGTGTCACAAGCCTTTTTATTACTTTAACACTTATTGTGTTTTGCAATAAGACTGTGGAGCCATGGCCCATAGCAGTGGCTTTGTGAGGCTGCCCATTAGCAGCATGGTGCTTTGAGCATGCTGGTGACCTCTGATCCCTCTCAACCAGAGGTCGGAAACCTTTGCTATCAAAAAAGAGCCATTTTTTAGCTATTTAAGACCAAAAATGTGACTACTCTGTGGTGGGCTACTCATTATTAGCAATACGTAACTGAACGAAACTACTATAACATAACATTACGTATTGC